>JALPQI010001438.1:0-119654 GCA_025490895.1 Thaumatotibia leucotreta | reverse complement strand
ACAGTAAGCCACGCCCACTGCACCCATATTATATGAACCCTTCATTCTTCAACCACGGAAAGAACACGTCTAGTCAATTCAAATTACAGAAGGAAAAACCACCTCACTTTTAACAGAATAAGGTGTGAATTTGCCCTGATTTTAATAGGCACTGGACATGTTTTTTCCTTGGACCCGTCATATAATAATATCTCACGTGCCTTTGCTTTTCAACCAAACAAACACATACGCGTGTTGTCTACAACTATGACATAGTGTTGAAGGACCTCATGCTTTTATTTTAACGACGAACGGGTCTGAACCGCGTAAACTTTAGTTTAAGATTAACCCGATATTTCGGGCATGCCTGCGACCACGGGTGTAACGTCATGCCCGAAACGTCTGGATAATCTAAAACATCAGGATATCGCGCTTAAGATCAGTTTGTCGTTAGAATATGAGTGACAATCGTTAAAGTTTATATCTATATACTTTACTTGCAAAAAAACATCTCCTGAATTAAGAATAAGGGTTGAAACCTATTTGCCAAAGCCAAATCCAAAGTAGAAATATTTTACGTATATTACAATGAATTTATGATAAAGGCCCTGTTCAAAATTCGATTATGATTTACATAGGTTCGGAATGCTTAGAACTTTCTGAATTGGGCTCAAGGATCATCGGAAAGTTTGGAGCTTCGACCGGCAGGCAAAAGTTTGGGATAAAATATAAGGTATCAAAGTGAAACTAGAATATGTGCTAGTGCTTGAGGTTAAAAAAATTTGTTTAATTTTAAAACTAGGATATATTTTTCATATTACTTAACTCCGTTGGCGCTACAATTCTTTGTGCGTGTTGGTCCGCTCTACAATCTTTCGTCTTAAACTTTCTCGTCTTTTTGGGGTCTTAATCTATACATCCAATGCCTTTTGCATTGCGTTTTGTTGTCTATTTATTGCGGCGTCCATCTTCTCATTATTTTTGCTGCCCCCTTATCCGGAATCCCTCAATCCATTTCCAATGTTTTCCTCAAATCTACGCTTATAATACTAACAATTACTGTACTTTATAAATATAACGACTATACTAAGACAGCTCAATCTTCAACAAAAACAGCAACTAATCGAAACCTCAAAGGCGGGTTTATAAATAAAATACGCTACATTATCGCCCACCATTCAGACTCCTTATCAAGCACATTTCACTTAAAACGTTATTTTAGTAAAAGAAAAATTCGTTAGCTCTCGGGCTGAATTTCGATTAGAAAAAGACAAAGAGGTTGATTGTGGAAACGTCGAAAATGGGGAATCAATTAAAGGAACCATCGATCCTTGCGCGATACTGTCTGCGATAACGCGCGCCCGACGCTCCATATCTTTTTAATTTCAAAGATTACTTAGTAGGGCTGTTGCTAGGTTTTAGAAACTACTAGTCCGTCTATAAATTCGGACGTCAAATTTTATAGAAAATAAAAACAAATAACGTGTTGCATCCAAACTTTGTTGCTTAAATACATAGACAGCCATGACTAAGGAACAAATATTTGTGATAAATAAATACACAAATAATGCCCTCGCCGGGATTCGAACCCGGAACCTCCAGCTTCGTAGGCAGGGTCACTACCAACTAGGCTTCTGAGGCTGACAAAGCTGGCTGTAGTTATACATACATACTCATAAAATTATTGTTAAAGTTAAGGCCAGCAGTAAGCCAACTCTTTATCACATAAGCGAGCAGCTATGATGCTGTTACGTTTATTCTCATAGTTAAATTTCATCAGTGAGATAGATAACACTTTTTTTAAATGGGTTTACTCATAGGCATAGACTAGCCGAGGGCAGAGACGCGGCCTACGATGGGCGATACGCGAGTTCACCCAAAAGGTGCCTGTTTACCCTTGACTTGAAGGCTAACGGAAGTACATTATGCATCAAGGGGGGTAAGTACGGAACTACTAACGAGAGTGTTAGAAGCCCGACGCCGTCAGGCGGAGGGCTTTTATGACTCGAGTTAGTATTCCGCTTACCGACCGTGATGCATACAATGTTTTTCATCACAGTTGCTGACAAAAAAAAAGTTTTAAGACATAATAAATGGCGTACTGACATTTCTATTACTCCCTAGGGAATTTCACTTTTCTATTTCTCCCGCTACGCATGCAAGCAATGGCGCGCTTAGACAGCATGACAGCAAGTGTGATGAAAATATACTTATTTATTACCTATACTTGCTTATTATACAAGTTACGACAAATGTAAACAAACCATTCAAAGAAATATTCACAATATAAGTTGGTTCAAAACCTAAAACTTTAGCAGTATCCAACATTTTCATACGGATGGTTAGTTTATATTGTTCGCTACTTATACAAGGTGAAATTTAAATGGTTGTTTTCCGTTTAAGGGCTTGTTCATTTTTTTAGAGATAAAAAATTATTCTGCTTTTTTTTATAACCGGAACACGATAATGAACATGCCCTTAAACGGAGAACAACCATTAGAATTTCACCTTGTATAAAAGTTTACGGGAAACTAAAATAAAATACACATATTTTATACTAATTTATTTAATATCTTTAGGTATATACATCGTCAAAATCACACAATCTGTACAATAAAGGTATGTAGACATTATCTAGAGATATATCTCTTATTTAAAATAAAAGATATAATTATAGTTTTATACATTAAAATTAATAACTATGTTATTTCGAATAATTAACAATTAATAATTACGTTACATAGTTTTAAATATTTTATTGTGCAATAATTTTGTTTTATTTACATTTCAACAAGCGTGAGGGGCAAGCTTGGTTATTTTACACTAAGATACTAGAACAGAAGTCACTATTATAAAACGGAGTCTTAAATAAATATTTGGAAGGTAAACGATAACTATTTATTTTTTAAAATACGATATAAAGTTGGAATGTTTGGAAGAGAATATAAAGTTAGAAGGTATTTTGGCACATTCAGTACACGGGTTAATATAACAATATGTATGCGAAGCTCGCGGTATATGTAATTTGTTAAATTTGTATGTAAATGTACACTAGATAATCTCCAGAGACTTATGCACTTACACACTGTGTAATATTTAAATTTAATGTAAATTGGGAACGATACGGCCGTTTGGGGTTATTCATGTATTCGGCAAATTTAAAATGGGAATTTAACTTCGACGTAGGGTTTTGTTTATGTAAAAACTCCTCAACAGAAATGTTACAGATCCTTAATGTATATTTAAATAGTCGAACGAAAGAACTGCCATACTTAACATACTTATTTCAAAATCTCTGACAAACGCATGATAAAACGCGTGAGTATATCGGTGCATGGCGTGAAGAATTTGATACTCGAGATATTTTGGTAAAATAAAGGGATTTTCATTTATTACAAATTAATGATAAAATTTCTTCTACCTTTCATCTCGAGTTCTCAAGTTCTTCACGTCATGCACTGAACCTTCTTCATGTATCGGTACATGGCGTGCAGTTTATTAACTCGAACCGAAGAGTAAAAAAAATCAAACTTCAACTTGTAATAAATTAAATTCCTTTTCCTTTACTAAAATATGTAGAATTAACAAGTTCTTCACGCTTTGCACCGAAATATGAATTACAAAGAAGATTCAAATTCCTTCAGCACACAAATAGAGTTTTGGAAAAGGTTGCAGTAATATTTTTTTCACCTTCAGGTCTCCAATTATATCAAACACCACGAATATTATTTTAAAAAGTATGTGGTAACCCTAGCCCATCTGTTCTGAAGCACGAAAAGCTTGTTTTCCGCCGCCTTCTAGAATCCGCTCAAAAGAGCCATTCATCACGGAAAATAAAATGGGGTTTTAAAATCGTGTCCCAAGTAAATTCTTACAACTACTGGTAATTTTGGATTAAAACAATCGATACAAATATAGAAATCTCACTCTCTGTCTTCACGCGAAGGATATGACACAAGAACATTAAGATGATATGATATGTTTAATTATTATGTACTTATAGGTAAATAGTTGGATATTTTGTGAAGTTAGGGAAACTTAGCATAGTTTGGCAAAAACGACCTATTTTACAGATAAAATAAATCAAATTCTGGTTAAATCTTCCCGAGTGATGTATTTACTTCTAAAAAAAGGTCTTAGAGAATATATTCAAATAAATAATGTTATGTCAAGGGTCATTTAAACGATTAAGACAAATACATATTGCATTGAATATATGTTTGTAACTTCTATTTATGACAAGTCCAAACGGTTATAGCATATTTTCCAAGCATAAAATATCAAACCTATATTGAAACTAGCAAAATAACAAGTTTAAGCTGAGTGTCAGCATCGAGTGTCGGAGCCATTCTCAGCTATTTCTGTCGAAAATGGAATGTTGGGAAAGGAATACGAGCTACGATCGAGAATCTCGGCAGGATTCGTTCGTGAATGAGATTTGTGAGTAAAGTCACAAATTACATGTTTACGTTACTTGTTTAAATATTGGAAATACGATTTACAATATCAACATTTATTTGAGACTGCCCTAAGAATTTTTTTTACATCGGTTATTACAAGATTGTTTCGCCAACGCCGTGTCACCAATGCTTGGAACAGGTACTGGTTCCTGAAAGAGCTGATGAAGGCAACCTTTCGCTGTCACTAAAGCGGAAACTCGTCGATATGTGTATCCTCCACAAACTCGGTCACTCATAGAGAGCCAGAAGTCCAAGTTGAAGGTTTGCCAACGCACCATGGTGCGCAGCATTTTAGGTATTAAGAGGACAGATCCTGTCCGGAACACTACACTGCACTCCAAAATTAGCATAGCGGACGTCGGGAAAAACTGCCAGGCTTAAGTGGGACTGAGCCAGTCATGTCTGCCACATGCACCTGGATAGATGGGCTAATTTAGCAACCTAGTGCCGCAAAATGGGCGACGCAGACAAGACAGGCCCTGACGGAGATGGTGGAACGATCTCGACGTGATCCTAGGAGCTGGCCGGAGGAAGCTATGCTTAGGGAATCGTGGAAATCGTGGGGATCGTGGAAGTCGTCCTTTTTCCAGCAGTGGGACACTCACACCGGCTATTAAAAAATAAATTACAAGACGTTTGTAACCTATAACAACATTAAATAAGATTAACTAGGTTTGATTAATTAGGTTTGAGAATTGACAATTAATTCGTTAAACAATACTGTAGGTTTTTAAAATAACGGTCACTAATTTAAAAAAGATCGATCGATTATGAGGTTGAATAATTTGAGATCATGTTTAATGTTTAAGAGTTTCAGGTACAATTAAAAATAAAATATTTGTAATTCCAAATAAACTCTATGTACAAGCCTGACGGAAAAGAATTTATTTTCATCTGCTATTAAATCAGATATTTTTTTAATTACTTTTCATGTCTTCTAAAAACAAAGCAGGTAACTTTTGACATTTGAAGTAAATAAGATATAAACAAGACAAGATATTAAAATTATTATATGTATAATATAACACAACATGTTAAAGACGACAAAAGTAACATTTAATTATTGCTAGCCTCACCATTCCTATAGGTAAATACCCGTACTATTTCAGATATAAACGAAGTCTTTACAGTAATATCAAAATTTTTATGGAATTTTTCTTTCTGGCTAGAATTGTTTTCAGTTGGAAAATCGAAAGGTTGAGGAATCACACTATGAGGTCGATGTGGACCAAGACGGCGACCGCTAGTAGAGGTTGCCTCCAGCAGTAAATACTCTTCGTGCCTGAAACAACAGAAATTATATTATTTTTTAGAACAAACAGTCTCTACAAGAATAAAGTAACTATTTGGGCATTTTTTTAGAGATAAAAAAGGTTTGTTTTGCCTAATTTGCTACTCAAAATCATGTGCCCTTTGGATCTTTCTAGAAGAAAAAAATAGTCACTATTTTGATTCCCATTTTATAACAATTTTTCAAACACTTAGTAAAGCGGTTACAAAATGGAAAGTACAATCGACAACACCCCCGTAAACACAGGCAAAGTGCCAAAAATATGTAAACAGAACTTTATTGCCTGGACATAAAGGTGTGTATACATATTTCTGGCACTTTGTCTGTATCCACAGCTGTGTTGTCGATTGTACGTAAACCGATAGACAATTTTACACGAATTTATGTTTATAGATTATTGGTAGAAATTTGTTAAGTCTTAACTACAAAGATATATGTTTCAATTATACGTAAACCTTAACGGATCTTTCAATATTCTTGTATCAATAAATAATATTACCAAATTGATAATTATGATACCGTTTGAAAAATAAAACATTTTTTTTTCATTTTCGTAAATTCGTTTATCAAAGCATACAGCGTGTGTATTTGATACGGGCGAATATTTTAGTGGCGATTACTATCGGACCTAGGGAACCTATTTACATAAATTTATTTTAGAAATTAAGGTATTTTTTTTCATACAAAATAATTGAGCCCGCAATGTATTGCATCCACTGGTAGCCACATTACTTAAAGTAGACATAAGCATCTAAACGTCATACGAGTCTCATGTCAGTTGGCCGGCATACATTGCTGCTGGGTTGCACTTTAGAAAAATCATTACACCTAATCAACAACAAAATTTAACGAAATGGTTATCTTATACGACTCGTAGGATCAGATATTATAGCTGGATTAATTATTCGCCCGTATCAAATACCCACGCTGTATATTTACTTATTTATCATGCACTAATACATTAAATAGTCACTTAGAAATGTAAAGAAGCGAAAACAGGCTCCGCTGAAAAGTTTTTTAAGCGTTAGTAAAGAATACGACATTCCCTCAAATAGGTACCAATTGTCTGAACCCTTTCAAACCACAAACATTCCGAAGACCTATTCCACTTTAAATTCCCCGAAACTCCAACGAACCTTCTTACCTTCTCACTTTAAAATTTTATGCCTTCACTACCCCAAATTGGCAAGTACGTCTTCGAGTGATACCCGCAGATTAAAGATTCAGTGAGTTCGCATACACACTTTGCCTTCATAAATATTCAGAGAAGACCTCCCACAATCAATTCTTACCGGTTGCCAGGGCAAAGGAAAAAGTGTTTGAACAGCCAAATAATACGATAGCTAGTGGAGCAGCGAGCGTTTGAATAAATATCGAGGGATCTATCGCGGAAATTATATTTGATCGTGCGTTTATAAGTTCGTAGTTGGGGTGAGCCACCGCTTTAGGGTGATTTCAGGTTGGTCCCGAACACACTCAAGTTTCGATATGTAGAAGGATTTTTGTCTGTAAAGTTGAAAACTTGATCGCTCATACGGAGATAAAGTTAAAATAAATGTTAGTGAGATGAAAAAGTTTCGTATAGTTTTCGACCTGAAGAAAGTAACTAGTAAAATATTAAAATAATGCATTATCGGCTACATTGAAAATCTTTTTTTCTCTTAACTTGACAAGTGAAGAAGAAATTTAGTTCTAGCTTCCTCACCGTTTTATAAAGCAAAACATTGTGTCTTTGAAAAAATACAAAAAGTGGGTAGAAAAGTATGTGGTTTATAAGATACATTGTCAAGATAAGATTCATAGAATTTTAAAGGATCGGCAACACCTTGGTGAATCCCTTAAAAATGCAAGCGCAGATATGTACATAGTTCATACGCTATGGTAATTTCTTACCTTTGAACTTTGCTACCGTCATGGTATAAAAATACCCAAAAGTCATCTATAAAGTGTGCTAAGAAAAGGCACACATGAATACGAGTAAGCGACCGGAAGTCGTCTTTTATTCATTTTCAAATAGAATTTGTGAAAAGTAAATTATTGCCTAGAGGAGAAGGGGTAGTATTTATTGTGCAGCTAGTTCAGAGTAATAATTTTGTGAAAACATACACACATTGAAAATACAAACTTATACATACAAGTCAATAGCGTTTTCGAGAAATATAAAAATATAGAAGATAAGCCAAAAAAGGCGGCGTACTGGATCAAGATACTGGATAAGCTAGAAAAATCTGTCGTGTCTGTATATCATATTTCTTTACACGACCGTTTTACATATTTTTATGCGCAAACTCAATCAACTGGATACTGATACACCAGCCGGAAGACAAACGGCGTTAAAAGAAATGAAATAAACACATTTTACTCGTACGCGTACTCTTTTATCTTTTCTTGCGTTGTGACTTGTTTATTGGTATATAATAATAATAATAACCTGACCTAAGAAGATGTATAAATAAAGAGAATAATAATAATAATAACGCTCTATTGGGATCGATCTATCATCACGGACAGGACTATTGTAGCCAATAAGCCTGATATCGTGCTGATAGATCGATCGCAACGCCGGGCAATGCTCATCGACATCACGATCCCCCATGACGAGAACCTCGTGAAGGCCGAGAAGGACAAAGCCAGTAAGTACCTTGACTTGGCTCACGAGGTAACCGACATGTGGGATGTTGATTCGGCGATCATTGTGCCGATAGTTGTTTCTGCGAATGGTCTCATAGCGAAGAGTCTCGATCAACACCTCAAGAGGCTCTCACTAGGTGGTTGGATCAAGGGTCAGATGCAGAAGGCGGTAATCCTGGACACGGCGCGCATAGTCCGGCGGTTCCTCTCCCTGTAGCCCTACCACCGGCAGCTTGGGCCCGCCCCGTTGCCGGCGGCACCCTAGGTTAGGTTTTTTTATAGTATGTTTATATGTTTTGTATTGATTTTGTATGTTTTATTGTATTTTATTTTTATAACCATATTATAAAATAACCTGACCTAAGAAGATGTATAAATAAAGAGAATAATAATAATAAAAACGTTTATTCATGAAAACAAATAACAGCTTGTTACAATCTACACACCCTCCGCCAAACTGTAAGACAGTTTGTTGGCAGAAACAGTCTCCCTTACTTATACAATACTGTTATGTTATCTGTCTTGTTAACTATATCTTGTATTTATTTATAAACTGTATTTTAATCTTTAATAACAATTAAGTTTAGCTTAAATTAATTTGAGTTTCCAACTGTTGCAACATATGCTTTTTTAATTTTGATTTAAATACATTTTTGCTAGAACTCTTTCTAATATCTAAAGGTATCTTGTTGTAGATACTAGGAACTAGGTAGGATCTGGTCCTCTTACCACAACCCAAACGTCCAACAGCCCAAACGTGTAGAAAACTTACATTTTTCTTGAATTGTGTAACATATCTACAGTGTTACTTTAGGCATCTATACAGTGTGTTACCATGATCTAGGCTTTTACGAAAATGGATAATAATACGCATTACTAGCAATTGTTTTCAAGTGTTAACATTTGACAAATATCTAAATTGACCTAAGTTTATTTCCACCAAACGAATAATGTAACGCGTGTACTGCTTATTTTTCTAACGTTGCAAGTGTCTGCGGTCTGTCATTGTCAAGTGAAAATTAACGATCTGCTTCTCAATTAAATTTTCTCAGTTAGTTGATTATTTTTAATCAAATTATGCTCGGTTTGGCTAAAAATCTGCATCGCATTCCTCGGTTTCTATAAAAGCGTGTATGATGTAACACACTGTATACTGTTAGTTCATCTTTCACATTGCAGTTCTCATTTTATTGATATTTATTAAGGGTCGTTTCATAATCCTAAATAATTTAAATAATTATCAAATTTAATAACCGGTTTCTCCAAGATCTCATAATCAGACCCCGACTTGGTGCAAATTTTTCAATTAAATTGAAAATCAGTTCACGGTTTTTGGAGATCTGATATCCAGTAACATACAAAAAAATATAGTCAAATTGAGAACCTCCTCCGTTTTTGAAGTAGGTTAATAAACAATAATATAGGTGCCTTGAATAGCACGTTGCATGTATCCGAGAAATTAAACCGGTGTTGTACACTGAGTCCAAGTGGGTTTAAATCATAATTCCAACGTTAATGAACTTGATATTTTTTTGTTGAAATGGCATCTAATATTTAAACACAAAACATCCACAACTAAAGGGTAAATATTTTTGAATATATATTCACAAAAATACACGTTCACCGGGATTCGAACCCTAGTTTATTTAGCCCCAACCCCAACTTAGCGGACAAGGGACGAAATAAAATAAAACAAAATAATTAAATGTTATCCTATATATTAATCTTAGTCGAAATACGCAAAAAATACCGTTCTTAGGTCTGATTATTACTAATCCATCTACGTATTCAGTCAAACCTGAAAGTCGTAGCAATTAATTGAAAATAAATAAGTTTTTATACTCTGTGATCTTTTTTCCAATAATGAAATAGGATTTATCCGTTCATTATATACGACACTAAGAATCGAAATAATATGTAAGTTAGTCCTTTAAATGAATGCCTAATTACTTAAACCTGCAACAACAGACTCGTCACTTACGCGTTGGCGACATTTAATAAGCAAAGAAGCTAAACGTATCAATAGCAAAAGTTTTTCTTATATATTTTTATAGGTAATTATGATTTGGTTTTGCCAAGTTTTAAAGATTGAAGTCGTATATCTTAAAGGGCTAAACGCTTTACCAAACCACTCTTAGAGGTAAATCCACCAAAGATGGCGGTGGCACGAATGGTATTAAATGACAAAAAACTTTGTGTGAACTGTGAATTGGCCGTGCTATCATATTGACATCCACACATAGACACTTTTTGTCGCTTACTGTCTCCATTTGCCCTAGATTTGGTGAGTTTACCTGTACAATAGTGTTCACAAATAAGCTATTTCAGTTTAAGGATGAGCATGAAACACAATGCAATACTTTGAAAATGACAGCCATGTAACGAAGAACAAAGAAACAAACCAGCTTCCGAAATTCACAGTAACATTTCCAGCCGCACGCCAAATGAGGCTGTATCCTATCGCGATAAGGTAAATAATTGCAACGGGCTAGCGATACGTGCAATGCGCTTAAATGCATATAAGAATGCAACAAGGTTGTGCTGGGTCGGGACAATGCAGTTGCCAGGGGAATGTAATGATTCGATTTCTGTGGACCAGGATATTATGCACTTTATGCAGGTTATCGGGTTCATTTTGGAACTCCTTTCAATGAAAGAGGACGATTCTTCCTTAGAAGTAAAAGTCAAGTCAAACTATTCTTCATTCAAATTGGAATAGGAATAAACTCTTTTGATACGTTTAAAGTTCCACATACAATTAAAACTACTACCGGTTCTTACCCTACACCACTAATCCGAGAAGAACTGGTAAGAAACGTGGCAGGACTTGTTTTTTTTTTCAAATAATGTATATTAAGTGTTTCAAAAATAAAGACCGTTATTTTTATATGCAAAAAAAATCAAAGGTACATATCTTCTTACGACTAACATGCATTAATAGTACATTACTGCAGGCGCCGAGTATGATGGGCTTATCGGCTGAGTAGGTATGAACGGCCGAACGTAGTGAGGCTGGACAGTGATACGAAGCCGGTAAGCCCATTTCACGGCGAAGCATGTAGTGCTTTTCTCAATAATTATTATGCAATGAAATAAAAAATACGACAATCAAAAAAACAGAATTTAGCTGTTTAGCCTGTTCATGAAAGCCGACGCCATGTTTTAAAAAAATATTACTTACCGGCCTAGGCCGTTAAATTCGTATGAAAATCCTTTACTATTATCTCGAGGTCATCCGCCTCCAACGTCATACTTTAAAGCCTATTATGACGAACATAATGACAACATTTCATTGCATGTTTGAGAAAAAAACTAAAACACAAAATCATTATTAAATAAATTGAAATATAATAATAATAAAAACAAGAAACATGGATAAGCATTCATGACTTAACACATTTCGATTGTATAAACTAACCATACAGTAAAATATAATAAATATAGTAAAATATAGTAATATATAATAAACCAATATCTATTCTTCATATTTAAACGCTAAATAATGAGGTTATGTTCATAAGTATCTGTTCATTTAAAAGGTAATTTACGTTACATCTCACGCTATTTTAAATTCCTAACAAGCCCGTTACAAAATTGCCACATCTCTGCACTAATGCATCGAAAATCCAGCGAAAAATTGCTTCGAGCTCGCAAACCCCGTCGGCAACCCTAACACAATCCTATAATGTACTCCGCAAACCTTTACTTACCGCTTCTTTGTAACAACTCGCTGCATTATTGAGCAGCTCGCTTGTGTCGCCGTTAAAAATAAATTCGCCAGCCCTGCGGTGCTCCGGATTTTATTATGGTTTTTTAGCTTCGTGAGAGAAGCACATCGGAAAAGATAACGTAACTGCATGTTGAAGACAAATTACGAGAAAAGAAGGAAGTTTATAGACGTGAAGAAGTATCTAGAAGGATACAAAGTACCCATCCTAACTAATGTTAGTGTTTTTACTGAATACTGAAAGGTAAGATGAAACAGTAGCGAGTTTGTATAAAAAGCGTTCAATATGTCGTATGAAAGCCACATAATAATCAACGTACGAGCCCCGATGCATTGGAGTTCGTCTAGTTCGAAACAATTTTTAAAATTTTTTGTATATTTTAAAAATGATCACTTTATGCTAATGATAAATTGTATGAACGTTAGTCATGGTTAATGTACTACATTTCAAGAGACACAACAATCTGAAGTACGCTTTTGTTGTTTAATAAATCGATTTTAACAAACCAGTGTCTAAATTATATTTTCGTTCACCACCGTAATTCCGCGCTAAAAAGCTTGACGCAAAATTCGCAGTGCATCAGGTGTACCATGTCGTCTTTAATATTAATGGCGTTCTTTACATTCATTTATTATTTACAAAATTAAAAATAGTTGAAAAAAATAAAAAAAATACCCCTCGTAAAATAGTTTTTTTTATTATTCTGATTTATTAAGTCCAAATATTTTATACTCAAAGAAACTACTTTAGTACTACTATTGAATAGTGAAGGTTTTGTCTCTAAACCTTTTCCCCCGGATGAACGGGATAATCTCGAAAAACTGTCTAACTGGACGAGAACATATGCATCGGGGCTCGTAGGGTGCCCGTCTCTTCGCATAATGTTCATTGTGCAGAAAATGTTTTGGCCGAAACATTTGGCATATTGTTGAATGGCATAATAATCGTTTCGCCGAATTATTTTTATGCATACACATATTGAAGTCCTAAAGTATGTTTTTCCGAATATTCGTATGCCGATTTTTAGAAATATTTCGCATTACTATTAGAGTGGCTAAAATAACAGCACTAGTCTTTTAAACTAACTTAAACTACATTAATATTAAGTTGACACGTCTATCAAATGGAATTAGAACAGAACTCTGGCAACCCTGGCCATGTAAACATTGATATTAAGTGCTTACATTGTTTTTAATTAATATTAATTGGTAAATTGGAATTCCGAAGACCGAAATTGTGTTGTAATCGTGAGCGAAGATACATGCACTGAAACTGCCATATTTAGCACACTGAAGAAGGCACACAGGAGCCACACTTGAACGGTGAGAATCACTTTTAGCCGTTTCGAGTTCATTTTGAATTTCATTTTTGATTTTGAAAACACTTTTTACGTAATATTCTGAAATATTGCCGGTACCTATAACATCGGATTGGTCTGAACTGAAGGTGACATTGACAGCAAAACAAGTGTTGCCGCGCCAAATTATTACTGGGCTGCGTTCGGTAATCAGATGTATAAAGTTTGAGTAGACGACCATACTGTTCCGAGTCTTCCAACAGAGGTCGCTACTATACGCGTTTTCTGTAGACTGAGAATCGCCGGAAAATGTCGACTTTTGCTTCGAGGATATGTGAGGGCTGTAGTGATAACATACCAAACATGGAGTTTTTGTGTTGCTGTCTATGTACTCAAAACTATGACCTATTTTGCGCGAATATTCCAAAACGTAACTTTGATGACATGACGGCGGAGCATAAGGGTAGGTGGAAGTGTCAAAGATGCAGAAGTAAGGAGCCCAAGATGGACAACACTAACACACCTGCTCGGCCCTTGAGAGCGGACCTCCAGGAAGGCCAGAATTCCTCCGTATACTCTGACGCAAGCAATAACATCGACTCCCTCTCGACAACGTTGGGGCATGACGAGTCCGTCGAATTCGTGCCAGCTGAACGATCCATGTCGATAAACGTAACGCTACGTCGGGGACAGGGGGGACCTAAGAAATCTGAGGATTACCGCCAAAATGACACTCTTCAAGAAGACATTCTATATCTAGACAATATCCGTTCAATAGTAAGAGGAGAACTTGAAGATGTGATGCATAAGCGCCTGCCCGGTATTATCGGCAAAGTCGTTGGCGAGCAGGTAGCAGCCGCGATCAGTTCGAGTATCAACAGACTCACCTGCAGAGTCTCAGATCTAGAGAACAAGGTTTTGAAATTAGAGGCCTTAGTTAATAAAGGTAATCCAGGGCAAAAAAATTGTGATGTCATCCAGCCGCTCCAAATTTTACCATCGACGTCCAATGATGCGATGGCGGTATCTGCGACAACTCCAAACCCATCATCATCACCACGTGTGAAGCAAATACGCACCGCGCCTTTGAACTGTGATCACGAAAGACCGCTTACATACAGCCAGGCAACCCGAGGCGAACCGAAGCAACAAAATAATTTGCACGACAACAGCAAACCTGCCGTGGTTCCACTGAGTAAACCGACACCAAGTGCGCAGGTAAGTAAAAATAATGCTTCGGACAAGGATTGCAGGAAAACTCCTAGATCCTCGCGTTTCACTAGGGGTACAGCAGATGCTAGTTTAATGCAACTTGAGGCTTCCGAATGGTTTGAAAAGGTTCATGTGTTTCATTTGAAGCTAGGTACAACTGGTGAACAAGTTAAAGAGCATTTGAAAGCAGTTACTGGCTCGGATCATATAAGAGTGGAAAGCCTCAAGTCTCGTGGCCAATATGCGTCCTTCAAACTCTCTGTGCCATCGGACTTGTATGACAAAGTCATGTCTCCGGAAAACTGGCCAACAAATGTGTGCCTCAAACCATGGGAGCAGTTTTTTCGTAAGAAGAATGAATCATCAGAAGAATACCGTAAACAAGGAGATATCAGTCATCTATCAGAACGTCCGGGGTCTACGTAGCAAGGTTGCAATGTTCCATAATAATGTACTTGCAAGTGACTACGACATAATTGCTCTCACAGAAACATTCCTGACCAGTTCCGTCTTGGACCCTGAACTATTTCCGGCAGAATACACAGTATATAGAAGGGACCGATATGCTGACGCTGGATGGGGAGGTGTACTATTAGCGGTTAAAAATACTTACAGTTCTCGCAAGATTACTGACTTGGACAACTGGTCCCCTAACATGGAAATTATATTTGTGTCGATATTTGTGAAACATTCAAAAGTTCTTGTATGTGTTGTATATCTGCCACCAAGTTATACAGATGATCAGTATCTGGACGTGTTAACGTGTATAGAGAATGCAATTTGTAGATTTCCAGACCACCATGTATTAATTGTCGGTGATTTCAATTTAAACTCTTGTACTAGTAGTGTTAAGAATCAATTTGAATGTTTTTTAAACTTTTGTGATCTTGAACAGCACAACAATGTGCGGAACGCATACGGAGGCGTCCTGGATCTTGTGCTCTCTGGACTTGGTCGAGACTCCATCGAAGTGGTGAGCGGCATGGATTCGTTAGTACCCGTATCTACGGGTACTAACGAGTTTACCCCAAGAGGTGGATGGTAGGGATCTCCCTACCATCCACCTCTTGGGGTAAACTTGTTGATACCAAGTGTGAATAGAGCGCGTTCGGTGAAGGAAAATTTACAGCCCAAAACTGCTACTCCTTCTTGGAACTTTAAAAAAGCAGACCTAGTAGCACTTTACGAGGCCATAGCTGCCATTGACTGGGGAGACGTGCTTAAACAGAGTAATGTAAATCTTGCGGTTCAGTTGTTTTACGAGAAACTAAATAATGTCATAGATCGTATAGTTCCTCTTAAAAAAGTTCCCTCATCTCGTTATATTTATCCATCATGGTACTCCACAGAATTAATCGATTATATCAAGTTAAAATATTATAATTTTAAGATGTACAAGTCCTATGGCTCAGAGCTCCATCACGAGCTGTTCAAGATATTTAGGTCTTTTGTAAAAAAATTAATAACTCGTGATTATAACGAGTATCTGTTGAGAATAGAGCGGGGCATTTTTGCCGATCCTGCCAGGTTTTGGGACTTTGTAAGATCTAAAAAAACGTATTCAAACCAACAACATGAATACACGTACAAGGGCGAATCTGTTGCAGGCCAACAAGCTACCGATGCCTTTGCTGACTATTTCGGGTCAGTCTTTCATAATGAAATCCCAAAGCTTGATCCAAACGAAGCTGAAAGGTATGTAGCGGAACACTCATCCGGCTTGAAGGATTCATTGCGTGTTGAGATCCCACATATCGGCCTTCCTGAACTCCGCAAATCTGCTAAGCGCCTCAAAGCCTCATCTTCTTGCGGGCCTGATAACATCCCTCCGTATTTAGCCAAAGACTGCATGTCATCATTCGAAATACCACTGCTTTACATTTTTAATCTTTCCTTAAAATCTGAGATATACCCCGCCAGGTGGAAGGTTTCGAGAGTCTCGCCCATTCCTAAAGAGGCAAAGTCAACGGATATTTGTAAACATAGGCCAATAGCAATACTTTCCGTATTTGGGAAACTTTTCGAAAGCGTACTAAATAATTGCATCTCTGGTCAAATCAGAAATCAGTTAAACGACGCCCAGCATGGCTTCCGTGGCACCCGATCTACTACCACAAACCACATATGCTTTTTTGACTGCGTTCTGGAGGGTATGGACTCACATAAGCAAGTAGACGTGGTCTACTTCGACTTTAAGAAGGCTTTCGATCTGGTTGACAATGATGTGTTACTGCGTAAGTTCTCAGCCATCGGGTTCACACCGAAGCTACTTTCATTCTTTGCCAACTACTTAAAGGACCGAAGACAGTACGTGCAGATGGCTAACTTTCGGTCTGATGACTATTATACACGCTCAGGCGTGAGTCAGGGTAGCAACTTGGGACCGACGCAGTTCCTCATCATGGTCAATGATCTCTGTCACAATGTCACAGCAGCCCAACCTCTTCTGTTTGCGGACGACCTTAGATTAATTTTGCCAATAAGGAATTCTTCTGATTGTGAGTCGCTCCAGCAGGCAATTAATGCGGTGTCCAGTTGGAGTAAACTTAACAAGCTGGAACTGAATTCGATGAAGTGTAAAACCATCACCTTTACTCGATCAAAGTATCCCATTGTGGCGGACTACCATATTTCAGGCACCCCGGTAGAACAGGTCTCCACGATTGAAGATTTAGGGATTACATTGGACATAAGACTTGACATGCATGATCACATTGTAAATACGTGTAAGAAAGCGAACAAAATGCTAGGATTCATAGTTAGGACGGCGGCACAATTTAAGGACGTAAAAATAGCAGTACTGTTATACAACGCCTATGTTAGAAGTCGACTGGAATATAATGCTATTGTTTGGGACCCCCATGAAAAGAAATATGCGGTGATGATCGAGCGAGTTCAACGTAAATTTGCTCGATTCCTTTATAAACGTTGTTATGGGTACTACCCTACTCTGTTTCCATCCACATTTCCTTCACTGTTTGTGACAGGCATGGTGGGTTTGGACACCCTCGAGCTCCGTCGGAAGATTGCGACACTTTATCACTACTGCTTGCTCATACGGCACAGGGTGGACAATCCGGATGTTCTGTGCAAAATTAAGCTGTTTGTGCCTGACAATTACACTATCGCAGTAGGCCGTAAGGGTAGACGTGCGAGGAATCTTTTTTCCGTCACGTGCGGTGGAACCCGCACCATGCAAACTTGCAATGCACCAACTACCAGAGCCATTACCCTGTTAAATAAATTTCTCTCGCATATCCAGGACGCTGACGTATTTGCGGATGGACTGATGTCGTTGAGATCTAAAATTGTTATATTTGTTAATCAGTTCTTCGACTCATTGTGAATACATATTATATAGTAATTCTTAAGATTTCCTGACAACTTATGGTGACATTTATTCTTACATATTTTTGTTTTTGTTTTTATGATTATTGTTTATATTGCAGTTGACGTTGTATACATATATATATTTTTATTAATCTGACTGTTGACATACAAATTAAAATATTATGTATTAGTAATGTAATATCTTGCGGGCATTTTGGATCAAACTGTAAGTCCGCAAGAGTTTGTGATAAATAAAATAAAATAAAATAAAATAAAATAAAATTAGCTATTTGTAGATAACCTGATTGCAGAAAAACGAGAGGGGCAGAACCGATACTGTTAAGTTAGGTTAAAACATTAATCTTAGACATTTTACAATACAAATACTAGGTCTGCTCCAGCTGCTAGGAGAAAGACCAAATAAGGGGGGACGGGGGGGCGAAGCCCCCCACAAGGGGGCTCGGGGGGCGAAGCCCCCCGCATGAAAAAGAAAAACATTCCAAAATCATGTGATCCACCTGGATAGGTTCGTTAGGTATCTTTTGTCCCTTAGAGCGGAAATAGGAGCCCCGCTAGGGGCTCCGTCGACATGTTGGCGGATCGTTTATCATTTTAGTAGGCGTTATGTTTAGCAGCAATTTTAGAATGTACAATATTAGGATCATCAAATATATGCATAATACAATTTCGGCAAAGGAATCTTAGACACAATAAGCATTAGGATGAATAATGTTTCGGACAGACGACTTTAGGCACAAAAACTTCGACACATGAAAAATATGCGAAACAATAATTCGGCGAAACAATTTTCGGCGTAAAATTCTTATGCGACATAATATTCGGAACCATACTTTTATGCGTTTCGATATAGACCCGGGCTCGTATACTACGTATGTATTATGAAAATGATTTGAATCTACTTTGACATAAACAAATAAAATTTAATAAAAAAATCTATTCATTTATTATGCACAGTTCTTAATTAAACACAACATTAAAACTAGAATTATTTATTACTCTGTGAGGTAATATTAGCTTAGTTTATTTTTAGTCGTGTTTTATTAAATAATAGGTACCGTAAAACCATACAACTATAGTCCAGTACTACAACTATGTTCCAAAAGGTCAACTCGTAATTAAGCATCAATGGAAATCTTTTACTTTAGTTTTATCTAAGTTTTTTAATCATTAATGAGGAGACTTTGTGTAATAACTGCGTCAATAATATAATAATTATACTAAATAGAAGATATTTGACTTATAGTTATATTAGTTTACAGTTATATAGTTATATATTAGATAGTGACTTATATTAGTTTTCATAAATGGGAGCTTTTGGACTATAGTCGGGTAGTTTTACGGTACCTATATATGATAGAATTAATAGATACATACTATTCTCGAAATAAATTATAGATCTCTTCTATAATATACTAGCAAGGATGTGGAACTAAAAAAATAATTTTTTACATTCATTATTACAAATTTCAATGGTTAGGGAGTTGAATGAACTACTTGTGATTAAACAAATCGAAAAAAATATTGGCCTTAATTTGTAATAGTACCTAGAGAATTAAATTTACAATTATGATTTACATCTAAAAAGTAACCAAAAAATAAGTAGATATCTGTTGCCTATAAAGTTCTAAAAGGAACATAAAATTTCGTAAAATAGTACAAGGTGCTACTTACTACTACCTACAACCACTTAAACATGAACCAATTCAAAAATAGTCCTCTAGAACAAGATAATGCAGGTATTTTTTGGCATTACTGTAATATAAATGAAATCACTATAACGAAAAACTGAGTATAGTTCGGGAAATATAATTTGACCGACTGTTATATTACTTACGACCTTTTGTTTTGCGTTAACACTTACTTGACAATCAGCAGTCTAGCACTTTTCTATTGTTAATGATGCAAAGCAAAAGGTAAGTAACATAAGGGTCGGTCAAATAATACTTCCCGAACATTAAATAAAAGATGAATACCTGAGACGTGCAGCGGCGGCGCGCGGTACACATGTTGCGCGTCACGTTCGCGCTCAGGCGCGCGATCGAGCTGCGCGCGGACCACGCTCGGGCGCTCCGTGCCCTCTGTTCGCTGCACGGCTCGCGTAACGTTCGCCCGGCGCGCTGCAACACGCCTTAGGTTAGATGGATTGGTGATTTATGTGACGACGTAGATATTATCAAACCGCGATTAGAATGGGATTCGGATGTACTGTTGACGCAACAGTGTACTAGTCAATCTAGGATATATTCACAGTTATATTTAGATATTCATAGTTTTCGTGCAGTGACTTACAGACATTAGATTAATCAATCACTCACTACATCTATAAACAACTCTTTTCTAGATAAAATTTTGTGTCATTTGTTGTGTCAACAGTACTTTTGAATCCCTTTCTGATTCCGGTTTGATAATAGAAGCTCAGTGATTTTTCTGACATATTATGAATTGCACAGGAAACGCCTGATGTTGAAATTAATTATTAGTCGAATTGCAGCGACGATATTATTGTAGCATTGCATTTGAACATGGATTTAAACGCAAAGCCAAAGCTTGCGGTGAGTCAGTTTTAACATTTTGACGAATTTAAATCATTTTCAGTAATCCCGTATAATACATATGTTGTAATTAAAATACAGTTCTAATTTAATCCAGGATTCGCTCTAATTGAGCCAAAAATAATTTGATATTTTGATAGTATTCGTTATTTCCAAATTTAGTTAGTGAATTTCTCAATTTCGTGTGGTGAATATCCGGGATTGTTCCATGGATAAGGTTCTTCAATTAACCGAAACATGCTGGATTATCATTTTAACTGAATAATAACGTGCACGGTATCTTTATATTTATTATAATAGATAACAGATACACTGTTCAAAATAAACTATCTGAACTTTTTTGAAAGTAGAACGCCTCAGAAAAATAAAACTTGATGCCTCCTAGATTGGTCAGCAAAATTTCAACGCTCCATAAAAGTTGAATCAACCTGCTCATAATTTTAAACGTTCCCCACATCCCACAAAGACCAATATAGCTTGCACTTTTCAGATAAAACTACGTCCAAGTTTTCAATTCCACGGCCCGTCGAAGTTTCAAACAATCCGGGGCTTGATCGACCCCCACGGAGGGTCTTCAAAGTGTCGTTACGAACTGGATAACTCTATTCGGGGGCTATTACGGATAGCATAAAGCTTCATGGACTAGGAATCAATGAGGTGTCGATTGCAGCTAATGTTTCTGTCGCGCTGACGTGAGGTGACATTAGGTCAGGTTTCGCCGTCAGGGTTTCGATTTTCGACTGTTTGCTATTAGACTGTTTGTGGGTGGGTAGTTTTGCGAGAAAATCTAACAAAAAAATATAAAGGAGGTATATTTTATGTTTTTCCTACTCAGAATAACTAGTTTCAATCTAGGGGAAAAAAACTACTAGAAAAAGAAGTCCATTTCCTATCCGTTTACGTACTTTGACAACCGCTGTACAACGTGTTTATAAAACTAAAATGATCTTACTGTTTTGTCTTCTCTCCTAGAAGGATCAAAAGAGCTCGTGATTCTGAATAATTTGGTAAAACCTTAAAAAATACCAATTAAAAAAAACAATTGAATTTCTTCTCTCGAAAAAACCCGGGTCGAAGGTTTGTAATGCAGCGATTTAAGACTTTGTAGTCACTTTTAATTAATTTTCTAAACATATTTTTTATATAATAGGTTATGGAAATCAGATAGATACAAGCAATTTGTTTTTACATCACAAAATGACCATTGATCATTATGAGGGTGTGCTGCAGTGTTATTCACTAAGGAAACCGCCTCGCTGTCAGCGCTGTGACAGCGCTGCGGCAGCGTCGAGCCTAAAAATGGTATTCACTAATGTACTTTAAACGACACTAGCGCTCGGCGACGAATGCGGCGTGAGCTGGAACTACACTGCGTCGAGAGTTTGACGTTTAATGTATGAACTTCGTAATTCTCTAACGAAAAACAGCGACGAACTAGCCCGCAACCTCACTCACAGCCTCGATTCCTAATGTCAAATCAAACAGCTAGGATTTTAGACAAGGCTGTCTCGACATCGAGCTCGTTGACGAACGCAGCGTCGAATGTGTGAATAAGAGAATAGCATAGCTGTTTGTTTTTAATGAAACTAATTTAATATTGATGATGGAAATAATTGATTTAATACTCGCAAAGTTTTGTATAGTATAAAAACTATAATACTATCATTTTACCGTCCAGACAAGGCGAGTTATAATAATAATAATGTTGTACTTACAATACAGGCTGATTTTTTATTTACCGTTCAAATGTTAAGGGGGTTCATCATTATTTATAATTGAGGTCATATTGATGAACTTTTATTTTGACATTAGATTTATATATTTCCTCATACGAATTATTACGTAATACTATGCACTACGTACTTACGTAATACTACGTACTACTACTTACATAAATCTAAGAGCTTGTATGAAACAGTATAATCGGATGTAGGTCCCATATTAAAAGTTCATCAATATCATCTCGGAATTGATTACCTAAAGATTTGCCGGTCAATAAAAATCTTCTACAAGATGAATATTTTACTTTTCCAACACGAAAACGATGAAAAGCATTCAACAAAAATGCACAAGCGTTATGCTAATGAATGTTTTATTTCACTCACGTTCTTTGTTCGCGTTGCTCTTCATTTCCGTTGCTTTGGGCGACGTCGATGGCATTGGGATTTCTGCAGGAGAAATGAATTATGATATTGTAATGCATTCTGTAATATGTTTCTGTCAAAAATTACACTTGATGGAAAAAGATACCTTCACGTAAAGTGTGGATGATTTTTTATTTTTTTTAATCCTATTTTTGTGTGGGAGGCGTTAAATAGGTATTTTTAAAATAATAAGGATCCTAAAATAAAGTTTTTTTCTAAAATAAATATTTTCGTTTGACAAGGACTGGTGGGAGTCTACAGGGGATAGGGAAGCATTACAGGCTCTTAAAAATAAATAATAAAAAATATTTTCGGAGATAGCCGCTCCAGAATCAAAAAAATTGTGTCATTTTTGATCCGTCTATGTACCTACGTTTGTTATTTGATTTCTCCAAGTATCGTGAACCAATTTTTTTTTATTGATCGGAACCCCGAGTTTGTCCCGTTGGCACCAAATTAGGCTCTAATGTTGGGATCTTGGAGAAATCGGTTAAAGACAGTTTTTAATTCTTTAATGTGGTAATTATTATGTGATGTTATAATCAGCCGTATGGCGACGGCCTTAAGAATACATTTGTCAACACCCCGCGGGTATCGTAAGAGTCGACTAAGGGATTTATGATAGAAGATTGATGCAGCAGCGTCATCATAGTGGACACATTTCCACGATCGCCATTCTGCTTGCCCAGCGTGGTGATTATGGGCATTTACCTCCTAATGCGTCTAAACGCAAATACGCCTAGCTAATAGGAAAAGTCTACGTCCAGCAGTGGACTGAGAGAGGCTTACGATGATGACATTTTTGGGACCCCTGAGAAAAGAATAGATTTTAGCAGTTTATTTCACCTTTCTAAGGCTCTTATCTATAACTTATCTCATAACCTCCTACACGAGCGATTAATTATCAAAGATCAAGTTATTTGCAAGTAAATTAATAGCCAACAAATTACTAGTAAGAATATTTCCAAGACTTGCTTATGACATAGTTCATAGATCTAAACTTATAATTAAGAGTTTGGGTAAATTAATTAAAGCTTCGCTATAATTATACCCACTTCGGCTTTAATGGTTGTTTAAAGTTTATTTTAAAGATGCCGTATTCCCGTAAGTATAGATTTTGAAGTACAAGAATAAGGTGCCATTGTTAAATGACACTGATATTTCCAAAAATCTTATTGCAAAATAAGCTCTTTGCTATTCATTTCAAAACTAGGTGAGATATAGATTACAGTAATTTGTGGGTATTTACATATAAGTACCAAAATAGTAGCGAGCCATGCTCGGTACTAAACTACAAGACCGAGTTAAAAACGTCGAAATCAGAAGTCGCACCAAGGTACGAAACGTAGGAGGGTGAATATCTGAGCGTTTCAACCGCCTAATTTTGGTGGCATCATTTTTGCCGAAGTTTCTATTTGTTACAATGTGCTACTTTGTCATTTAAAGGAGGCACGGTACCTTACAAAAATGACGAAGTATAACACAGAGCCGCTTAGAAACTTCGGCAAAAATTATCTCACCAAAATTAGGCGGTTGAAACGCTCAGATATTCACCCAGGAGATACTGTTAAGGTGCATTCAGACCGATGGAACATTCGCAATTCTAACCCCCACTCTACGAAATTCGATCGTTACACAAAACGTGATTGGTTGATTTCGGAGCAGGGGTTAGAACAGCGAATGCTCTTTTGGTCTGAATGCACCTTTACTAAGCTTAAATGGAACTGGGCAGGACATGTTGCTAGGCAGAGTGACGGCAGGTGGACTAAAGTTCTCACGGATTGGTGGCCTATTTCGGACGAAAGAGCCCCTGGGCGTCCGTTGGCTCGTTGGGTCGACGACATTCGTAAGATTGCGGGAAACTTCTTCAAGGTTAGATTGGCTCAGGACCGAGATGAGTGGCGTACGGCGTACTAGAAGAGGGGCCTATGCTCAGCAGTGGGCGATAAATGGCCTAAATGATGATGATGACCGAAATAGTACCTAACATTACATTTAAATATTAGATATTGTCATATACTAAAGAAAAAATACCGAAGTTTACCAACGCTAGAAGTCAGATTTCAACCCACGTCCTCATCTTTCGCGGCTTATTCCTAAACCACTCGGCCATTCCAGCTTAGCCGTGACTGGTCGAATTTCTCCGGTCGAGTAGGTATCTTAATGATTGCAGTTTACATCATCATCATCACCATCATCAGCCTATCGCAGTCCACAGCTGGACATAGGCCTCCCCAATTTCACGCCACCGTTCTCGTTCTTCGGCTGCTCGCATCTAGCTCCTGCCAGCCATCCCGCGCAAATCGTCGCAGCAGGTTTACATAATTATGCGTTAATTCATTATGTCATTATGGCTCTTATGCCAGCATAGTACAGCAAAATTGGGCCATACTTTGGTAATATCAAAAATTGTCTAATTATGTATGTCGGAGACAAAGTTATCTGCTGGTTTACCCAATATGCCATTCTACAATCGTATACTATAAACTATAGGTAACGTGGTCATAATATTGTAGCCCAGGCTCTTAATGTAAGGTCTGGCCTACTACCGCAAAAATCGTAATTCGTAAACGAGGCGTTTTCTCTGTCACTCCAACGAGGGCGTCGTTAGAGTGAAAGAGACAATTCCTCGAAATTTGCGGATTTCGAAGTTTCGTAGGGCCGCTGTGTTCATATTTACGCCGGTCTGTACGTAGCTACTAAATATTTATTGTCGACCGAGTAGAACACCGGTTCGATACAGCATTACTGAAACTAAGTCACGTATTCGAAACTGCAGCTTCCTGGATATTGTGTCAGTGCACCTTATTTTGTAATACTTGGGCGCAATTCGACACAGCTATGCAGCTTGCGATATTGCATTTATGCACCATTTAAAGGTACCATTTCGTAATTTGAGTCCTATTATGTAGGTACACACTCGTATCAGATGAAGTTACAACACGTTTCTATAACACCTCGAATTAATTGATAAAAATAATACATTACTTTAGATAGAGGCCATGAAAGAAGGTATTGTCCGCATCCGTAGCTTAGTTGGTAATGACCCTGCCTATGAAGCTGGAGGTTCTGGTTTCGAATCCCGGCGAGGGCATTATTTTGTGTATTTATTTATCACAAATATTTGTTCCTTGGTCGTGGCTGCTTATGTATTTAATTATCTATAAATATGTATCTATATATTATATATATCGTCGCCTGGTACCCACATCACAAGCCCTAATTGAGTTTACCGTGGCACTAGGTTGACTGGTGTAAGATGTCCTAAGATATTTATTTAAACCTAACGTTACCGATAACTGCAAAGTCATGGTAGGGTTACTTGTTTACGTGTGGAGTAAAATCTAAAGTTACTGATACTCGGAAAATCATGGTACGGCTACAGCAGCTGAAAGTTGACCTGCCTGTCCAATGTGGTTGGTGCATCCGCCCTAAGTCTAAAATGTGTGTGGAATCCCCTTAATGTTTCGTCTTACCATTTTCATGTTTTTTTTCCTTGCAATCTATGAAAATCTTTGCCGTGTGGTGACGGCAATAAAAATACATTTGTCACCACCCCAACTCCTCCTACGGGTGTCGTAAGAGTCGACTAAGGGATTGAAGTATCACTGACCATTATTTGATAAAAGATTGATGATGGGCAGCAGCGTCATCATAGTGGACACATTACTGCGATCGCCAATCCGCTTGCCCAGCGTGGCGATTATGAGTATTTACCTCCTAATACGTTTATACGCATAGTTAATAGGAGAGGCCTACGTTCAGCAGTGGACTATCATAGGCTGGTGATGATGAATCTATGAAAAAAATATTGCATATTTTTTATCCTGTTTGTTCAATCAAGTTATTATTATGCTTACCGTATAGCCTGATGGAACCCTCAGTCTCTCCGAGGGAATTTTTCGAGATACAGCGGTAGTTGCCAAAATCTCCCAACTGCAAGTTTCGCACTGTCAGCTTCATATGCGCTCTGTAACAAATACAATAATTCAGTATAATAAAAGGGAAAAAAACCTTTTTCGATTACCGTAATAGGTATTCGTGAAATAAAACTATAGTATCTATTGGATTATATAGCGTATAAAGAAAGAACAGTTTTAGACAGCAAACAAAATTGTGCCACACTTTGGTTATTAAAAAAATACTCAAATTATGTTAGTACTCGTAAATTATGTCATAGTAGTCAGAGACATAGGAGATCTGACATCTGAAATCTAAGAGGCCTCAAGTACACCTGATAGAAGACCTATTAAATTTTGGACCATTGTACTTTAGTTGGGTGGTTTTACGGTACTGTATTTATTTCTTTATTTTTGTCGGATTTGAGATACTTCCCGTAACCTAGGTAATAGTACTTAATACCTACCTAATCCTGTCTAAGAAGGCTGAGAGAACGTGGGCTGGATTCCCAGAAAGAGTATTTATTTTTGGGACGATTATGAATTTTTGTTCCACATTTCATAATACTTTTACCTATCCCTATTTCCTTGTACTTGAATGTATTGTTGAGAGACATTTTTATTCAAAGTTATTATTACATTTTTATTAGAGTTCCATCATTTCTAAGAAATAAAGCCAGTTGGGTTAAAAAATTAGTTACCCTGTTGCTGTTAGTTAATTTAGTTACTTTAATAATTTAAAGCCATATTAGATATGCATAAAAAAGTAAGAATATTATAAAATTAATATAAGACCAAGTGTCACTAACCATTCTACAAGATTGATGATGGGCAGCAGCATCATCATCATAGTGGACACATTACTGCGATCGTCAATCCGCATGCCCAGCGTGGCGATTATGGGCATGTACCTCCTAATGCGTCTATACGCATAGTTACCTAATAAGTAGGAGAAGCCTACGTCCAGCAGTGGACTAACATAGGCTGATGATGATGATGAATATAAGAGAATAGAGACTGCACGATCCCACAGTCAAACCGTCAAATTTGTTTTGTGGGGCTTTGTATTTATATCAATGTATATTTTAATGTTAATAAAGAAAGTAATAAAAACCGAGCTTCTTAAATATGTGATATCGCAACATGCACTTCTCTCAGTCTAAAATTATCCCAAACTTTAGCGTTCACGCATGTACAAAGAATAGGTATCTACACGATATTACTCATTTACCTAGCCAGCCATCTTGTACTTAAATTAGTTAGCATAGCAAAATTAGTTAACTTTAACCGCACTTACTCATAATTTTAATTAAGCGTGTTTGCGGAGCGGAAGGGTTATTACTCGCTGATGGAAGTTTTTCGAGGCATGTCAAGAACAGCCGTGAAACGTTCCACTTGTATAAACAGAGTGTAGATGTTTTACACTATAGAAGGTGCATTCAGAAAGGAAAAATGTTGTGCTAATACCTTTTTTCTAATAGTTGGATTATTAGTCGAGTGATGGCAGTTTTATAGCCATGTTAAGAACGGCCGTGGAACGTTCCACTTGTATAAACAAAGTGTAGATGTTTTACACTATAGGTGTATTAGAAATGAAAAGTGTTATACCAATACCTTTTTCTAACATTTGGATTATGCATTACTTGACTGATGGCAGTTTTTGAGCCATGCCAAGAACAGCCGTGGATATTTTCATTTGTATAAACAAAGTACACTGCGGACCGACGAAAAGTTAGTGTAACTGGAGGAAGGATTGAGCAAGTTGCGTTGGGACATTGTGGGATTGTCAGAAGTCCGAAGAGAGGGCGAGGACACGATAATCCTAAAGTCCGGCAGCTTGCTCTATTTCCGGGAGGGCGACCAACAGTCCCAGGGAGGTGTCGGGTTCATCGTCCACAAGTCCCTCGTAAACAACGTGGTGAAGATCGAGAGTGTGTCGGCTAGGGTGGCGTACCTTATACTCAGAGTATCTGAGAGATACTCGCTGAAGGTCATACAGGTGTACGCGCCGACTTCGACACACTCCGACGACGAGGTGGAGGCTATGTATGATGATATCTCAAAAGCCATGCATAGCTCCAGAACCTACTTCACCGTTGTTATGGGGGACTTCAACGCGAAACTGGGCAAGATAGATGGTGACGAACTGAGGGTGGGGCAATTTGGGGTTGGACGTCGGAACCACCGGGGCCATCTGCTGGCTGGTTTCTTGGAGAAGGAGGGACTCTACATGATGAACTCCTTCTTTAAGAAACGCGAGCACAGAAAATGGACTTGGATGAGTCCCGACGGTGCAACTAAAAACGAGATCGACTTCATCATGTCGACGAAGAGACATATATTCAACGATGTTTCTGTGATCAGTACGGTTAAAACCGGTAGCGATCACCGCCTGGTAAGAGGCACGTTGAATATATGTCCTAAGCTAGAACGCTCGCGACTGATGAAGTCTACGCTCCGTCCTGCACTCCATCTCCAAAACCCCGAGAGCTTTCAGCTGGAACTCCAAAACCGTTTCGATTGCCTAGGCGATGACGTGGACGTATTCAACGACGGGTTTGTGGAAGCTGTCCATAGCGCTGGGTCTAAGTTTTTTAAGGCCCAGCGGACAATTAAGACCAGAAAGCTCTCAGACTCCACTCAGAAGCTAATGGAAAAAAGGAGTGAACTGGTTCTACAATCCTCAGTTGATGCGACTTTATACCGGCAGCTCAACAGACAGATCTCTAAGTCCCTCAAACGCGATATGCGCCAATTCCGTACCAAGTGTATAGAAGAAGCCATCGAGCGGAACAAGGGCTCTAAAGTTTTTGCAAGGGATCTGTCTGTTGGGCAAAGCCAGCTCGCCAAATTAAAGACTGAGGATGGTAGAATCGTCACATCCAGATCTGAGCTGCTGAGTGAGATAGAGGGTTTTTATGGACAGCTGTACACGTCAACTAGCAGACCCGAAGTTGATCTAGCGGAAGACCTCAGAGCTAGACTGACCCGACACTATACAGAAGACATCCCGGACATCAGCCTGTGCGAGATTAGAATGGCTCTTGAACAGCTCAAAAATAACAAGGCGCCTGGGGAGGACGGAATTACAGCTGAGCTTCTGAAGGCGGGTGGTAAACCGATCCTTACGGCCCTTCAGAAGTTGTTCAATTCCGTCTTACTGGAAGGGAGAACGCCAAAGGCATGGAACAGAGGTGTGGTGGTACTGTTCTTCAAGAAAGGTGACAACGCTTTATTGAAGAACTACCGACCCATCTCACTTCTGAGCCATGTCTATAAGCTGTTTTCAAGAGTCATTACGAATCGTCTTGCACGCAGGCTTGATGACTTCCAGCCTCCCGAACAAGCCGGTTTCCGAAGAGGCTTTAGTACCGTAGACCACATCCATACGCTTCGCCAGGTTATACAGAAGACCGAAGAATATAACCTGCCCCTCTGTTTAGCGTTTGTGGACTACGAGAAAGCCTTCGATTCGATCGAAACATGGGCAGTACTACAGTCTCTCCAACGGTGCCAAGTCGACTACCGCTATATCGAGGTGTTGAAGTGTTTGTACGAGAGCGCCACAATGTCAGTTCGACTCCAAGACCAGAGCTCGAAGCCTATTCTGCTGCAGCGGGGAGTTAGGCAAGGAGATGTCATCTCCCCTAAGCTGTTTACCGCTGCACTGGAGGATGTCTTTAAGACTCTGGACTGGAGAAGGCTGGGTATCAACATAAACGGCGAGTACCTCACTCACCTTCGATTCGCTGATGATATAGTAGTCTTGGCTGAGACCTTGGAGGACTTAAGTACTATGCTCGTTGACCTCAGTAAAGCCTCCGAGCGAGTTGGTCTTAGGATGAACATGGATAAGACGAAAATCATGTCGAATTCCCATGTAGCACCAACTCCCGTAATAATCGGAGACTGTACACTCGAAGTTGTAGACGAATATATATACCTAGGGCAAACTATTCAGTTAGGTAGGTCCAACTTCGAGAAAGAGGTCAATCGTCGAATCCGACTCGGTTGGGCAGCGTTCGGGAAGCTACGACACATATTTTCGTCCAATATTCCGCAGTGTTTGAAGACGAAAGTCTTTAATCAGTGTGTGTTGCCAGTGATGACATACGGTACTGAAACGTGGCCGCTTACAATGGGTCTCATAAGAAGGCTCAAAGTCACCCAAAGGGCAATAGAGAGGGCTATGTTAGGAGTCTCTCTGCGTGATCGGATTAAAAATGAGACCATCCGCAGCAGAACCAAAGTAACCGAAATAGCTCTCCGAATAGCTAAACTGAAGTGGCAGTGGGCGGGGCACATTGCGCGTAGAACCGATGGCCGTTGGGGCGGGAAGGTTCTTGAGTGGCGGCCACGTACCGGAAGGCGTAGCGTGGGTAGGCCCCCCACAAGGTGGACCGATGACCTGGTGAAGGTCGCAGGAGTCCGCTGGATGCGGGTGGCGCAGGACCGGTCATTGTGGCAATCTTTGGGGGAGGCCTATGTTCAGCAGTGGACGTCTTTCGGCTGATATGATGAAACAAAGTGTAGATGTTTTACACTATAGAAGGTGTATTCGGAAATGAAAAGTGTTGTACCAATACCTTTTTCTAACATTTGGATTATTACTCGGCTGATGGTAGTTTTCGAGCAATGTCAAGAATAGCCGTGGAACATATTCCACTTGTATAAAACACAGTGTAGATCTTTTACACTATAGGCGTATTGGAAATGAAAAGTGTTGTGCCAATACCTTTTTCTAACGTTTAGATTATTTATTACTCGACTGATAGCAGTTTTTGAGCCATGCCAAGAACGGCCTTGAAACGTTACACTTGTATATACAGAATGTGGATGTTTTACACTATACAATGTTGGGTTAGGTATTTAACTAAGTGTATACAAGCTCGTTTGATTACTCTTCATAAGTGACAAAGTATTGGTGCTGTAAAATTTAATTCCACTTACTTTCGTAAATCATGATTGTTATGGCCAATACTAACCCCGTTATTCATAAACGTTAACTTAACAAGCCGCTAAAAATTGTTTGTCCCTTTCGGTCTTAACAATGTGTCCATAAGAGCAAAAGGGACAAACAATAATTAACGGCTTGTTAAGTTAGCAGACGTTTATGAATAAGGGGGTAAGTATATTAATTAAGTGTAATCGATTGCGAATGTAATCGGCAAACGTAATTGTAAGCCGTTTGAAAAGCAATTGTCGGAAGCACTAGGCACTGACTGGAAGGATTAGTTCGTCCACTCGTACAAACACCAACTCTCTTAACTGTACATCAGTGGACCTTATCGCCAAAGGCATAAGATCTACGATGGACGGTTAACAGAGTGGGCGATGGTACGAGATCGTGTGTGCTTAGTACTCGAGAACTTGCCAAAGGCAACTTCGTTTTAGTCTTGTACAAATGAAATCACAATTGCGATGCAGAGTGAACTTTACCCTCATGTTACAAATAGCAAGCAGCTATTTTTTGTTAGCCTCCGTAGCCTAGTTGGTTGTGAATCTGCCTACAAAGCTAAAGGTTTCGGTTTAAATTCCCGGCGAGAGCATTATTTGTTTATTTATGTATCACTAATATGTTCTTGGTCGTGGCTGTCCCTGTATTTATAATATAGTGTAGGGTTTCTTTGATTATTAGCAAAAATGCATTCTTAAAAGTGGGCAGGTGGTCGATTGGGGGGATATAAAAAACGGTTACACTGGGTCGACAGACACATTTGGTAGACAGTCGTTGTAGTGAACGGTAGTGGCAATCCATTGTAAGAAAACGATTGTAGCTATTGTAAGAAAAGAGAAGAGTGTACAAGAAGGATAAGAAATAAATACCTGTTAAAATTATATGGAAGTGATTTAATTTATTATACTTCAGAAGTGGGATGAACGTAAGTACACGCCTACTATTACTCATTAATCTTATTACCTTCATTACTTAATTAATAAAAGATAATACATTGGAAGATGCCGTGGTATAAAACTGAATTCTGAACTCATCATGTGTTTTTTTTTATCAAATAATAAGGTCATATGCCGGTACATTTTATGCTAGATTTGCAGATCAGGTACATATAATTAAGCGAACAGAATATCAGTTTTTGACCATTAGCATTATGTTGCGTATAATTTATATTTATCAGTGATTTTAATGCAAGGTGTCGGCTAAAACCCAAGTAATTAACATTGAGTATTCACTAATTTGATCAAGCCCGCACGTATTCTAAATAAAAGTTACATATTTTAAATAAATTACAAAAGACTACCCACATGTAAAATTTACTACCCACATTTTAAAAAGATACAAATTATGGGCCCGTAGTATCTATCGGTATTGCTGTAGGGGTATTAAAGGGGTTCGAATTTTTCATCAGTTTTTCGATACGATGCTCCGTTTTGGAGATAAATCAAAGTACACGTGATGTACTTCTTTAGTGCATATAATTGATTTGAATTAATATGAACTATTTTTTTCATGTCGAGATCCATAAACCATGGCTGATGAAGGCCGTTGCAACCAGAATAAAGACCAACGGTATTTGCGAACACCTGAAAGAATTCGTACTCGAAGTCGCAGTAGCTTGAGAAGGCGCAGCAGAAGTCTCAGTGAGAGAGAAGCTGAACTGGAACGTGGACGTCGGAGATTGCAAGAGCTGGAACGCGAAGTACGCCGAAATAGAGAGAGGAAGTCTCGTACAGACACACCGCAGTCCCAAAACTGCGTCAATATCAGAGAGGACAAGAGCAGAGACCATTCAAGTCGTCGGCGAAGCCGTAGCATCAGACCATCTCACGGGCAACATCGCAACAATAGTACAGAAGGATCCAGAGCAAAGCGAAGCCGTGGACATGGAGAGGAACCCCGCTCAGGCAGCCTGCGTGGAAGTCGTGTATCGCCGGACTTAAGGTCATGTACTCCAACCTTTACTATCAAAGATGTAATGGATATTGTTAGCGCTGTAAAAAGCGGAGTCTCATCTCAATCATCGACATCTGGCACATTAAAAAATATCAGTCACAAAAATATTTTACCGGAATTTGACCCATCAATTAAAAATCAACGAATCGACATTTGGTTACGAAAAGTGAATGAATGTGCTAGTGTTTATGGTTGGAATGAGAACACCACTATACATTTTACAATGCAAAAACTACAGGGTTTGGCCAAAGTTTGGTATGAGGGTTTAAACACCATACTATATTCTTGGAAGGAATGGCAAGAAAAGCTAAAGAACGCCTTCCCTTGCGAACAGAACTATGGCCAAATCCTTGAAGATATGTTACGAAAAAAAAGTAAATTTGGAGAACCCATAGAGAATTATTACTATGAAAAACTAGCCTTAGTAAATCAATGTGATATAACGGGAAAACGCGCAGTTGACTGCATTATACACGGAATAACAGATAGGACAATGAAGTCGAGTGCTTTGGCATTGTGTTGTTCTCAGCCTGATCAACTTTTGCAATTTTTAATGAGTAACAAGGATATTCCTCCATCAGAACGTAATCAAAATAGGGCTAAAAATTGGTCTGACAGCAATCACAATAGCCAAACAAACTCGAAGGGAAATTTTAATAAAACAAATCGGTCACATCAGGGTCCCGTAGTTTGCGTTAACTGTAAGGAGTCCGGTCATCCTTACATGCTATGTCCTAAACAGTTAATAAAATGTAATAAATGCAACAAAATCGGTCATAAAGTAGAAAACTGTCACCTCAAACTTGAAAATGCGGAAATTAAAGCTAATACTCCTAAGACTATGTGCATTTCTGCCGCTCGCCCCAACTCGAAGTATTTCAAATTGGTTAACGTAAACAAACATCCAGTAGAAGCTTTTATTGATTTCGGGAGTGAAGTGACAGTGGTCAAACGGTCATTAGTTTGTAAATTAGGGCTAGAACACGATGGCATACAATCCACAATGAAAGGATTCGGTAATGGTACGGTACAGTCCTTAGGATCCATTTTGTTGGATGTAGATGTAGACGGCGTTAGTGCTAGCGTTAGTTTACATGTGGTAAAGTTGTTGACAATGAGCTGTTGGATAGATCGATATTAATAGGACAAACTTTTACCGAGCAGCCACACATATTGGTAGTAAAAGATTCTCAGACATTGAAATTCAACAAAATCTCAACAGAATTACCCGCGGTTGACCCGGATCACGTTGATCATGTGTCAGAAGTAGTCAGGCCAATAGCTGATATTGAGTTATATGGTCCAGCATCAATCCGCGCCCGCATAGAATCAAATTTCAATGGGTGTGTGATGCTGAGAGAAAACGTGATCGGTAGCCCAGTTAGAGAAGCCATCATATCAGGCGGTGTTTATCATGTAAAGAATGGACAGTTAGATATTCCCATTTACCCCTGTACCCCATTATATAGATTGCCTAAATCTCGTGTGATTGGTAGAGGAGAAACTGTAGAGTTTATTAGACGACTAACGATACAGTCGCCAGGCATCGATGAAGCCGTTAATCATTCAGTCAGTAATAACGATGGTATCGAGATTGATCGTGTCCACTTGGGCGATTTGGCACAAGGTGACCACAAACACAGGCTGATGGCCATATTAAACAATTTTAAGCATTGTTTTGCGTCCGATTTACAAAATCTTGGTTGTACAGATATTACACAAATGAACATCGAACTGAATAATCAACGGCCCATTGTGTATCGACCGTACCGTTTATCCCACCATGAACGCGACAAGGTACAGTCAATGGTAGGTGAAATGTTAGAAGCCGGAATCGTCAGAGAATCAGTGTCCGAATACGCAAGCCCAATCATTCTCGTACGTAAGAAGGATGGCAGCTCGCGTTTGTGTGTCGATTACAGGATGTTGAATTCTGTCACGGCCAAAGAGAGATATCCGATGCCTATTATAGAAGACGAGATTGCGAGACTGGCTGGGCAAGCGTGCTTCATAACACTCGATTTAGCATCCGGGTACTACCAGGTACCAATATCCGATCATTGTAAATACCTGACAGCGTTTGTCACTCCAGATGGCTTGTACGAATTTAATCGGATGCCGTTTGGATTGGCAAACGCTCCAGCAGTATTTCAAAGGCTAATAAATAAAGTTTTAGGATCAGCACGATTCTCGAAAGCAACAGCTTACATGGACGACATACTTATTTTTGGCAAAAACGCGGGTGAATGCTTAGATAGACTCGAGGAAGTTCTACAACTACTAGAGAAGGCAAATTTAACCCTTAACATGAACAAGTGCGTCCTTCTACGGTCTAGTGTGGACTACTTGGGTTATGAAATCAGCGCTGTAGGCGTTAGGCCGGGTAAATCAAAAATTCAGTCCGTGCAGAACTATCCTAAGCCAGAAAATGTGCACTCCGTGAAACAATTTCTAGGACTCGCGAGCTATTTTAGGAAATTTATTCAAAACTTTGCGCTAATAGCATCTCCGCTCACAGATTTATTGAAAAAAGACGTACTCTGGCAATGGGACAGTAAACAAAACGACGCGTTTCAAATGCTCAAGTCTAAACTGATTGAACGACCAATTCTAGCCATTTACAACCGTGACGCCGAGACAGAACTACACACCGATGCTAGTAAGGATGGAGTAGGCGGTATGCTATTACAACGTGAGTGTAGTTCTGGCTCTTTTAGCCCCGTTGCCTATTTTAGCCGACGGACTTCTCCAGAAGAGAGACATTATCATTCATATGAGCTCGAAACCCTCGCGGTAATTAGATCTCTGGAGAAGTTTCGGGTATTTTTGTTAGGCAAGGAATTTAAAATTGTATCAGATTGTAGTGCTTTGAGGTCGACTTTCGTGAAACGGGATCTTATACCCAGAGTTGCGCGATGGTGGCTTTCATTACAAGAATTCAACTGTACAATCGAATACAGGCCAGGTGTAAAGATGGCTCATGTTGACGCCTTATCGCGTAACCCTGACCCTCAAAATGATGACCATCATAAATCGTGCCCGCAAGTTAGGATGATAAGCGAAGATGATTGGCTGCATACTTTGCAGTTAGGCGATTCAGAACTCAACCGTATCAAAGATATCTTACAGAATAACTTAGATTCAAAGGGACTTCAAAATATTAAGGATAATTATGTCGTGCGTGATAATAAATTGTTCAAATGCATAAAGGGGGATAGAAATAACTTAAAATGGGTAGTTCCAAAAGGGGCAAGATGGCAGATATGCAGGATGAACCATGATGATATTGGTCATCTAGGGTTAGAAAAAACATTAGAAAGAGTTCGAAAATCTTACTGGTTTCCAAAACTTTCCCGATTCGTAAAGAAATACGTAAATGCATGTCTTGAGTGCGCTTACGCCAAAAAGACTGTTAATAATAACGAGGGGTTTTTACACCCTATAACTAAAGTAGATTTGCCATTTCACACCCTGCATATGGACCACCTTGGGCCCTTTGTAAAATCAAAACAGGGAAATTCTTATTTACTCGTCATAGTGGACGCATTCACAAAATTTATTTTTGTAAAGCCCGTCCGTAATACTAAAACGCATCAAGTTATTCGTATACTTGACGACATTTTCTATACATTCAGGGTCCCTAATAGACTAATTAGTGACCGTGGCAGCTGTTTCACGTCTAAATTATTTAAGAAATATTGTTGTGACAAAGGTGTTAAACACATCTTAAACGCTGTTGCGAGCCCACAATCAAATGGTCAGGTCGAACGATATAATAGAACAATACTTAGTTCATTAAAGGCACAATCTCTACGAATAAATGAAAAAGATTGGGACAAGGAAGTAGGAAAGATACAATGGGGATTGAACAATACTATACAAAAAACCACAGGTAGGAGACCGGCAGAAGTTATGTACGGTACCTCTATGAATGGAGAAATTAAGCCATGTTTAAATTCAGTAGTTGACGAAACTCGCGAAGAAATCGATTTAACAACAATTCGATCTCACGTGAAAGCCCGGATAGACGGCGTGCAGGAAAAACAGAAGGAGCAGTATGACAAAAACAGACGCCCTGCTCGTATCTATCAAGAGGGTGATTTAGTGAAAATTACCAAAGTAACGTTCAATAACGATGGAAAGAGTAAGAAACTCCTTCCATCTTATATAGGGCCGTTTCGAGTTATTAAAACTCTAGGTCAGGACAGATATAAAATAGCTTCTATACCAGGACTTAGCAGTAGATCCAACAACCGTTCTACCACGGTAGCCGCTGCCCGTATGCTACCATGGGTGAACGTGGCCGCCTTAGGTGTAAATGATGATGACTCTGATTCAAATACTAGCGATAGTGAAGAATAAGAATGATTATACCGTGTAATATACCTTTGCACATTGATTGTTTCGGGCAAAGATTTATTGACAAATTAATTTTATGACTTGTAGATTGTAACTGTTGCAGTCTCGAGAATTTGATCTGGATCGAGTGCTGTAACAGCTTAGACTGATTATTGACGAGATTGAGAATGTGTCTGTTTGCAGTCACGAGAATTTGATCTGGATCGTGTACTGCTACAGAGCGATACGGTACGAGAATTGAGTGGTTCGTACCATATGTCAATGTAGGCACTGACCGTAAGAATAGAATGGTTTACGATCAGTGCACATTAAATGATTTGTTTCGATAATGAATTGATGATGAATCTGTAGCCACGATATTGATTTGATTCGTGTGTTATTAAAGCTAGAAATAATGAGTTTACCTTGTCGCAACTGTATTTTGCTCACCATAAGTATTAACTGTTTTATTTATATTAGTTTGTTAAAACTAAAATTACAAAAAAAAAGAATATGTATCTATTTTAACGAAAAATTAACAAGTGTTACATTTTGTATTGTATAATGTGATTTTCTTTTTATTGAACTGTCGGTCGACCAAGTGTAGGGTTGCCACCTGGCACGTGTGTGGGGACACACACGAGGTCAGGACGGTCGAGTGTAGGGTTTCTTTGATTATTAGCAAAAATGCATTCTTAAAAGTGGGCAGGTGGTCGATTGGGGGGATATAAAAAACGGTTACACTGGGTCGACAGACACATTTGGTAGACAGTCGTTGTAGTGAACGGTAGTGGCAATCCATTGTAAGAAAACGATTGTAGCTATTGTAAGAAAAGAGAAGAGTGTACAAGAAGGATAAGAAATAAATACCTGTTAAAATTATATGGAAGTGATTTAATTTATTATAATAAGTAGCTATCTATATTTGATACGGGCAAATTATTCATCATCATCATCATCATCATTTCAGCCATAGGACGTCCACAGCTGGGTATTGGCCTCGTCAATAGACTACCACTTTGGCCGGATGGATGCGACCTGCATCCACCGAGTCCCCGCAACTCTAACCAGGTCGTCCGACCCCCTTACGGGTGGACGTCCCACGCTGCGTTTGCCAGTACGTGGTCTCCACTCAAGTAGCTTCTTGCCCCAACGGCCATCGGTTCTTCGAGAAATGTGCCATGCCCATTGCCACTTATTGCAATTGGGCGAATAATTACTCCAGCTATAATATCTGATCCTACGACTCGTATAAGATAATCATTGTGTTAAATTTTGTCGTTAGTTAGGTGTAATGATTTTTCTAAAGTGCAACCCAGCAGCAATGTATGACGGCCAACTGACATGACACTCGTATGACGTTTAGATACTTATGTCTACTTTAAGTGATGTGGCTACCAGTGGATGCAATTGCATGCTCGATTATTTTGTATAAAAAAAAAACCTTCATTTCCTAAAGAAATTGATGTAAACAGGTTCCCTAGATCCGATTGTAATCGCCACTAAAATATGCGCCCGTATCAAATACACACGCTGTATGTATCTAATATCTATCTATTATATTTATATCGTCGCCTGGTACCCACATGATACTCGTAATTGACCTTATCCTGGGACTAGGGCGATTTGAGAAAGAAGTAACAAGATATTTATTTGTATAGCCAATTGCAATCAGTGACACAAAAAATCTCCCAATGAAAACGAATAACTTTCAATGAAAATTGGAGGAGAGGTGAAGTTAAACATTTACTATCATTGAGAGTGGAATCCCAAATGATGCTCGCGTATTTATCTTGTCTTCAGTTTAAAGATACTTAGCCTAATAACAATTGAGTGGCCATTTATAATAGAAATGAATATACTAAACTTAAACTCCTGACTTCATTCGTAAAATTAGATTTAGCTTCTTAAGGCAAAGTTTGACTTTTAATGAACCTGACTAATGACTTTATTTAGATCTTTATTTAGTAGACAAACACTTAGTTTTAACACAGATAAGTGCTTTGCTAATTTTAATTACGAGTTTGAAAATTATAGAACGGGTTAGTGCAAAAATTTCATGTAAACAAATAAATGAGTTCAAGAGTTGTTTAATTAAAAGTTTGTTTGTCTGTATTTTAGCAACTGGGATGACAAATAAAGCTTTTTTCTCAATAAAATATTCATTATTAATTATTTAATACAATAATATAAACCTAGTACATAACTTTCAAAAAATTATTTTGTCGTTGACCTACTTCTCATTCTCAAGATGCCAATGGAACTTTGAAACGTCTAAGAATATTTCCGAAATTGTATATGAGAGATAGTGATAGATTGAATTAAGTGAAACACATGTCTCGCTTGGTATTTCAAAGTACATACTTGTTGTACACACTTGGACATCACCCAATGGCCAACACAGGAACCAAATCGACTTTGTTTTAATGTGTCAGAGGTGGAGATCATCAATATTCGCCGCAAAAACGCGTCCGGGGGCGGACTGTGGTAGTGACCACCAACTTCTGGTCGCAAAACTCAGAAATCGCTTAAAGAACACTAGAAGGGAAAAGCTCCCAAAACCGATCCAGCTCAATGCACCTGCACGTATCGAGTTCCACAACAAGCTCCAATCCAGGCTTCAGAATTTGACCGATGACCCTTTCGAGAGTGCTGGAACTTCTTGGGATCACTTTAAAGCAGCTTCTCTCGAAATCGCTAAACAAGCTGAAGCTACCCACAAAACCACGCTACCCAGAGCTGACTGGATGAGCGCTGAAACTTGGGATAAGATCAAGGAAAGGAAGGTTGCTAAAGAAAAAGGCCTACATACGGAAGATGATAGAACCCGTTATTCAAAGCTCCATAGTGATATACAGAGACGCTGCAGGAAGGATAACGAGAACTACATCAATGGGATATGCTCAGACCTAGAAAAATGTTCGCAGACTGCACACACACGAGACCTGTTCCAAAAAGTTAAAGTACTCACCAAGGAATTTAAACCTCACCAATGGACAATTGAGGACGGGAAAGGTGCTGCGCTGATTGACAGGGACGCAATCCTAGAAAGATGGAGACAATATTGTGAACAGCTTTACAGTAACTCGGAAGAGGAGCACGCTGATCCAATAGACTTTATGGAACGCGAACCAGACATCCTTATTGACGAGGTGGATTCAGCTATTCAATCGCTAAAGCTCAAAGCGTGCGGGAGCGATGGTATCACAGCACAAATGCTCAAGAGTATGGGAGAAGAGGGACGGAAATTCATGCACAGGATCTGCCAGAAAGTGTGGAGAACAGGCCAATGGCCAGAAGATTGGTCCGAATCCATAGTGGTACCCCTGCACAAGAAAGGCTCCACACGTAAATGTGAGAATTATCGTACCATCTCACTTATATCAGATGCGAGTAAGGTTCTTCTGCGAATCCTGAACAAAAGGTTAGAGAACTACGTTGCCAATCAAATACCCAAAGAGCAAGCCGGATTCGTTAGAGGTAGAGGTACCCGGGAGCAAATTCTCAACGTGAGGCAGTTGATAGAAAAATGCAGAGAGCATAACATCTACATGGCTATGTGCTTCATCGATTACTCTAAGGCCTTTGACTGCATCAACTGGGGGAAAATGTTCAGCGTAATGGGTGAGATGGGGATACCGCAACACCTAATCTTTCTTGTGCAGAACTTGTACTTGAGCAGTGAGTCTAGAGTACGCATAGAAGACACTATGTCACTACCCTTCAGACCTGAGAGAGGAGTGCGTCAGGGTTGCATATTATCACCGCACCTATTCAATCTCATCGGCGAACACATAATGAGAAGAGTATTAGATGGCTGGGAGGGTGGCGTCCGAGTAGGGGGTCACCTTGTCAATAATCTTAGATTTGCCGATGACACAACAATAATAGGTGCATCTGAAGGCGAACTGGCGGTTCTCTTCCAGAGGGTTGAGCTCATCAGTGACGAGTATGGCCTCAAGATTAACAGGAGCAAGACCAAGCTGATGTTGATAGATCGCTCTGGTACCGGGTTGCGTACCAACGAGTTGAAAGACCTAGACGTGGTACACAGGTTCGTGTACTTGGGCTCGCAAAAAAGCGAAGACGGCGATTGCGACCAGGAGGTGGTTAGACGATCTCAGATGGCCAAAGCAGCCGTGAAGCGAGTCGAGAAGATATGGAGGAACAGAGGCATAAACCGCAAAACCAAAGTTCGACTGATGCGGACCCTGGTCTTCTCGATCTTTCTGTATGCTTCTGAGACCTGGACCATAAAAGCTCGGACTCGTCGTAGGATAGATGCATTTGAGATGTGGTGCTGGCGCAGAATGCTCCGGGTCTCGTGGACAGAACGCCGCACAAATGAGTCTATTCTCGAGGAGTTGAATATCAAGACGAGACTCTCTACCGTCTGCATCCAACGTGTCCTCAGCTTCTTCGGCCACCTGGCCAGGTCTGGCCCAGGGAGCTTGGAGAAGACCTTATTCACCGGCCGTATGGCAGGAAGAAGGTCCAGAGGACGTATGCCCACACGATGGGCGGAAACAGTCACTGCTGCAACTGGAACCACCTTCCAGGGTAGCATGCACCAAGCGCGGAATCGTGCAGCTTGGAGAGTGTTGGTGCAGGGTGCCTGCAGTCATCACGTCCCTCAGTCATGAGGCTACGACGAAGAAGAAGACTTGTTGAAAAGTTGATTTTATACTCGAACAGTGCGATGCCACTGGCTAGGTCTGCAGATGCTCAGAACTTTAAGCTGGCCAAAGAAGAAATCGTTCAATGGAAAAAAATGCGAGATTATCATATATTGGGTGTTAAAAAAAGGTTTGCTTAGTGACGTAGTACTCGTAAAGGCACAGGGTGGACATGGCATACAAAAAACCCAATTTGACATCTGTCCGTACCTATGTGACCGTACGGATATGTCTGATCACGCGTAACTTACACAGTCACACAACAGGGGCCTATTTCTCGAAAGCTTGTAACTTGTAATACAAGCGGAAGTCCTTATCTAATTAATAGTGTTAAAAAGAAACTTCCACTTGTATTACAAGTTACAAGCTTTCGAGAAACGGGCCCCAGGGTTGCTTCAGATATGTCAGAATAATTTAAAATCGGTGCGATAGTGGACGTGGTCCTGAAAGATCAAGCCAAGCTGTCAATTGTTGGTGGTTGGCGGACGCGTTAAGACGAAAAACATTCACATAAACATTAGGTTAAGAGGGTTGCCATCCATAAATTTATGTTACCAACCGTGAGCTCATTAATGGCTTCAATGGAAGACCAGCAGCATGCTTAATTAGAGACCATTTTGTGGCACTATTTTTTATAATTATGTTGTGTCACAAATAAGTGTTTTTTCTTTCTTTCTGTGTGTAGTTTTTTTTTACGACGCCGTTAGAGTATCTCACTGCTGGGCAAAGGCTTCCCCCTTTGTCTTCCAACTCTCCCGGTTTAGCGCGATCTCTTGCCAGTTGCTCTCTTGCTGTGTGTAGTAATATTTATTATTCTGTGGTAAAGGTTCCAATTACCTGTAAGAGTTCTCCTCGGTGTTAATGGCGTATTTCTTCGTCGGCAGCACCATGACGTTGTCATACACCCAGTAAGAGATGGCCCGCGGATGAGCCTCGGTGTGGCAGTCCACGGTCACGTCCGTGCCCGCTGGCGCACCCACCAGCTGGTTTGGTACCCAGATCATTGGTGAAACTGTGGGAATATGGAAGAATTACCCCCTTATTCATAAACTCCTAACTCAGCACGTCGCTAAGCATTGTTTGTCCGCTTTTATAGACATATTGGTAAGAAAGGGGCAAACAATACTTAGCGGTCAAGTTCATTATCATCATTATCAGCCTATGATAGTCCACTGCTGGACGCAGGCCTGTCCAATTAACTATGCGTATAGACGCATCAGGAGGTAAATGCTCATAATCGCCACTCTGGATAAGCGGATTGGCGATCGCAGTAATGTGTCCACTATGATGACGCTGCTGCCCATCATCAATCTTTTATCAAATAATGGTCAGCGACACTTCAATCCCTTAGTCGACTCCTACGACACTCGCAGGAGGAGTTGGGTTGACGACAAATGTATTCTTACTGCCGTCACCACACGGCTTAGTAGCAGTAAGTTAGGAGACGTTTACCAATAAGGATGTTAGTATTTGTAATGCCGGGAATGTAAATAAAATAATAAATATCTTGGGATATCTTACACAAATCGACCCAGTCCCACGGTAAGCTCAATTAAGGCTTGTGATGTGGGTACTAGGCGACGATTTAATATAGTAGATAGATACATATAGATACTTAAATACATAGACAGCCAATGACCAAGGAACAAATATTTGTGATAAATAAATACACAAATAATGCCCTCGCCGGGATTCGAACCCGGAACCTCCAGCTTCGTAGGCAGCGTCACTACCAACTAGGCTACGGAGGCTGACAAATGTAACATACGAAATAGAGTCTAAAATGTAACCCTCAATTGTTTGTCCCTTTCGCTGTTACTGATATATTGATAAGCTCAAAAGGGACAAACAATACTTAGCGGCTTGCTAAGTAAAGAGACGTTTATGAATTAGAAGGTTAGCTGGCCTTTTGAGCTAACATGGTAATTTAAATACCCTGGATTTGATCGCAATAATAAACCCTTCGACTAAGGGATTAAAGTGCTACTGACCATTATTTGATAAAAGATGGATGATGGGCAGCAGCGTCATCATAGTGGACACATTACTGCGATCGTCAATCCGCTTGTCATTATGAGCGTGGCTATTATGAGCATTTACCTCCTAATGCGTCTATACGCATAGTTAATAGGAGAAGCCTACGTCCAGCAGTGGATTATCATAGGCTGATGAAGGGAAGTGAATATACCCTTAAGTAATTTTGTACGTAACGGCTTCTACCCTATTCAAAGACTACAAAGTGACGGTTCGGATTTCACATTCCGGTAGCAGTATCTATTTGCATCATCAATCTTCTATTAAGAATGGTCACTTGGTCGGTGACACTTCAATCCCTCAGTCCTGTCGGCTCTTACGACACCCGCGAGAAGAGTTGTCGTAGTAACAAATGTATTCTTACTGCCACACGGTCAAGATGAGATTGTCCAAGTAGAATTTAAACCTAATGTGTAAGGTCCATAATTATATAGGTAGGTACAAATATTTTGAGCAAATAAAAAATGTTGTGATGTTTGAAATAATACTAGGTACACATGCGTATTGCGTAGTTACAAATGTGATGCCTACACAAAATCCTAAGTAAAGCTACTCATTTAAAATATAACTTTGAGTGTCCTGTGCGGATGATCCGCTATCATCCAAGGGATAAACAACAAGAAAACGCTCTCAAAGACGTTATTAATGTCTGCTTATTGTCTATTATCTTTACAAAGTTTGCAAAAGTAGCTTGTTTCTGAGAATATGAGAAGTAATTGTTGCCTATGTGACTGATGGAAATAATTTGAAATGTTGAGCTAATAAAGCAGGTTGCTTTAACCTTTTCATTTGAAGATTTTAGTAGCGAAACTTGATTTATTTGTTCTTGAAACAATACAATATTATACGATAGTTACCTACTTTTCGTTCTCTTTACAGACTTTAATATTATAATTGTAACATTTGTAACAACGGGATCAAAATACAGTATTCCTATGTTGATCGCATTTACATAGTTATTCATCATCATCATCATCATATCAGCCGAAAGACGTCCACTGCTGAACATAGGCCTCCCCCAAACAACATAGTTATTACATATTATTAATTATTTACTACACAACAGCGCCACAAATATTTATTATACATAGCTCCACAAAAATATTTAAATATATTAGGTTGAAACAGCAGGTCGTCTTATCACATAAATTATAATAACTAAATAGATACCTTTGAACTACCGGTAATACAAATAATATTAACGAAAAATCTAAAAATAGCGTTATCTTTGTTCAGTCAAGTGATTTTCCTTTATTCGCTTTGATAGATTTATATCAGAAAACCAAAACGAAATTCCAAAAAGATTAAAACATGAATATGTCAATATTTACGAATAAATTTTACTCTAGGATTTTAACTCTAAACACGTGAAAAGAATATATATCTTTGAACCTATAACAACTAATTCATAATTATATTTTACAAGTTGCCCCCAAAAATGTTGATGATATTCATTCACTGATTCATTATTTTATACCAATTTTCTGATTTTACCCTGTATTATTCCACCTTAATCATTTACCGCATTACACGTAAACTGCAGTCTCACGATCCAAACCAATCCATCGAAAGTACCGCAAAAGCAGAGACGGGCACATTGAAAACTTGGGCGAGCAATTTATAAAGTCTCAACATGACGGATCGCAAGGGAGCCGGCGGGAGGAAACCATTGGCGTATGATGAAGATTAGAAGGAAATAGTAGCCAATCTTATAAAGATAAACGAAGGTTTTGGCTTCGTATAGGAACGGAGTTTATGGGAAATGGTTTATGATGATGGGTGGATATCTGAGAATAGTATTGTAAAGGATTAAGCCAATGGTAGAATGAGAAGTGGAAATCCATTGAAGAGGCATATGTTCAGCAGTGGACGCAGATATGTTGAGAAGAAGAAGAAGGATGAGAAGTAGTAGTAGTAGATGAGAAGTCTAATAAAGATAGTAAAATGTGATCTATTTTGCCATTTTGGCTACGGAACCCTAAAAACGTATAACTTAAAAAAAAACTTCGTAATTCATGATTACACTAATGAATCCCATATCTTGTTTAATTTATCGCCCGTATTAAATTTACATACGGTATTATTGCTCTAATTTTATCCGACCAATAATGTATCCTTTACTAAGTTAATAACCATCCTCTAAGCAATGTCATAAAATGACATGTAGGAGTATTAATTTTACACCATATGTTAACTCCCACAATATTAGTTCTAAGTTCACGCGAAAGGGTAAACTCCCCTTTCAGATTCTACCATCTTCTGTAGTTTAGATCGATTTTAACTATTCGATTCTAAACCGAAGCCTAAACTATATGAATGGAGACTAGCTTAGAAGTTCACAGAAATATTTTAAACTTTTCTCGATTTTACGTAAACTAGTGACAATTTTGTCACACAAATCAAGAAATGTCTTAAATAAGACGGGATACAAAAATAACTTTAAGGCTTAGTTTATAAGAATGTAACATTAAAGGTAGCTTAGTCTTTTACAAACACCTTGGTTCCTATTATTACACCGATTTAATTAATGATATCTATCTTCATGGAAACAAAATTATGGTTTGGTGCTTATGCAGCGAAACAACGAAAGTAATTAATATACGAGTATTTATCTGTAAACAATCTTTACGAACCCTAAAACTCTGCAGTTATTATATACCGCACTAGTTAGGAGCAAAATCGAATCCGCCTCTATAATCTGGAGCCCACATGAAGCAAATCATGCCCTGCTCCTAGAAAAGGTCCAAAAAGTTTTTCTACGTTTCCTGTACAAGAAAACATATGGATATTACCCTTTCCTCTACCCCACCAAATTCTTACTCGGTACATTAGGTTTCAACTCCCTACAGGTTAGGCGCACTTATGACTTACTTTACATTATTTGTCAGATTCTTAGGGGTGATTCGGATTGCTCAGAACTGACTACTAGGACCATTACTTTATTCGTTCCCGATAAATACTTGCGCAACCGAAACCATCACCTCCTTGCTGAGGATACGGCCCGCACGTTAGCTCACCAATTTTCCCCAATCCCACACGGACGTGTCTTGCTGAACAAACTTTTAACTATTTTACCTTACTGCGACTTATTTCATGAGAAGCCATCAACATTGAAACCCCGCTTATTAAAGTTCTGCGAGGATATTAATTAATTATATGTATATCATTATATTTTCTTAGTTTTGTTTTTAATGTACTTTGTCAAACAACGCATTGGCGTAAGCTGTAATGTTGTATGATGTCTATTAAACAAATAAACAAATAAACAAATTAGATAACACACAATTTCACTATGATTAACTGTAGTAAAGTTGGTAAACATTAAGAATGCAAACGGGATCCAGGCGATGAAATGGGATGCCACTGCTCAACTACAAATCATAATTTCAAATTTCGACCAAAACGTGCATTTATGAATAATTTGCAGTTCTCACGGGAAGGAAACAATGCATGCAGAATAAAATAATAATAATAGATATTTCAATATAATATGTCACATACTAAAGCAAAAATAATACCGAAGTTTACCAACGCCGGATTTGGGTCGAATTTTCCAAATCATATTAAAAAAATTCCAAAACAAAAACAACCAAAATTAAAAAAAAACAGCAACAAAATTAAACTACAACAGGCGGTTTTATCGCTAAGAGCGATCTCTTACAGACAAGCTTAGGGTATAAAAATACCGTATAAAATATACATAAGAGGGAAGAGTAAGCCCATAATAAAAAAATAAATATTAGAACTAGGACAGAGTTAGATGCAGACAGCTACATTCATCAGTTACGCCTACAAGAGTTTGACTCTTAAATTTATGATGATGATAAGAACTACAAAACACAAATCAAACGTAAACCCAATTAAGGCTTGCATTGTAGGTAGTAAGCGACCATGACTAAGAAACACTTCTAATACGAGTAACACTACTACAAGTGCATTTGTAACCTCTCGTTCATCTAAACACGTACGGAACCGATCGGATCTAGAGTCCAATCCGTACCACGCACACGAGCTCTCTCGGCGTAATTTACGCCTGCCGTTATGGGGCAATTCCCAGGAATATTACTTCGTCGTGATGTGCTTTAATATTCCGTGCCGCTTTAAAATATTTATAAACTTCTTTCTTTATTGTCCTTGTGTAGATTGACTTATAATTCGGTTTTTTACTGCGTCTTGTCTGGGTTTTATAACGGGTTTCATCGCGTTACCTCGAACTTTATAGCTGGGTATTCACTTGGATTTTCATACGCTTTAAATCATAACATGCATCTAATTTTATGCTGAAAAGGAACTTTTTAAACGGTTTTTATTAACTTCACCGCGTATCAACTGTCGTCGATGCTTCAAATCTTGTGATCGATTTTTCGACCACTTCTACTGCACCGAAATCAATAAAATTTGGAACTCTTATCAAGTCCCCATGACAATGCAATATTATAATATTTGTATCCTTGTATCCTCAAAGCCTGATGCTGCAGACGTACTGCTTACCTTAACCGAGAGTGTTAGACACGTGAAAATGAAAGTATAGCATGTTTGGCATAATCAAATACTAACAGCCTGATCTTGACTTCCAACTCCTCACTCCTGATGCTGCAGTACTGCCTACAATAACCACAAGGTTTATCTTTTATCGATATCTTGATTTTAAAGAAGTTTTTTAGATATTAAGCAGAAACATGCGAATTTAATGCTAACATCCAACTCCTCAAATCTGATACTCCAGTGTTACTGCCTGCCACAACCGCTAGGTTTAGCGATATGTAGATTTTGCAGTACTGCTTTAGATATTTGGTAGACACATACGGATTTAATTATCATCATCATCATCATATCAGCTGAAAGACGTTCACTGGTGAATAGGCCCCCCAAAGATTGCCACAAGGACCGGCCCTGTGCCACCCGCATCCAGCGACCTTCACCAGGTCATGAGTCCACCTTGTGGGGGGGCCCGGGCCTACCCACGCTGCGCCTTCCGGTACGTGACCGCCACTCGAGAACCTTACCGCCCCAACGGCTATCGGTTCCACGCAATCCACCTGCGACGAGCCACGCCCACTTCAGTTTAGCGATTCGAAGAGCTATATCGGTTAGTTTGGTTCTGCTGCGGATGGTCTCATTTGTAATCCGATCTCGCAGAGAGACTCTTAGCATAGGCCTCTCCATTGCCCTTTGGATGACTTTGAGCCTTCTTATGAGGCCCATTGTAAGCGACCACGTTTTAGTACCGTATGTCATTGTTGCGGCCCTCCGGCTGATAGACTCATAGGGTGACAGCGTGAGCGATTCGCGTATGGCGAGCCGTCGCGCCTGCGTCCCTCCAGCTAATAGAATGACAGCGTGAGTGGTCCGCGTAGGGCGAGCCATCGCGCCTGCAGCCCTCCAGCTAATAGAATGACAGCGTGAGTGGTTCGCGTAGGGCGAGCCGTCGGGCCTGCGGCCGTCCAGCTGATAGAGTAAATCGCGTAGGGCGAGCCGTCGGGCCTGCGGCCCTCCAGCTGTTAGAGTAACAGCGTAAGTGGATCGTATAGGGAGAGCTGTCGGGCCTGCGGCCCTCCATCTGATAGAGTGACAGCGTGAGTGGATCGTATAGGGAGAGCCGTCGGGCCTGCGGCCCTCCAGATGATAGAGTGACAGCGTGAGTGATTCGCGAAGGGCGGGCCGTCGGGCCTGCGGCCCTCCAGCTGATAAAGTGACAGCGTGAGTGGTTCGCGTAGAGCGAGCCGTCGGGCCTGCGGCCCTCCAGCTGATAGAGTGACAGCGTGATTGGTTCGCTTAGGGCGAGCCGTCGGGCCTGCGGCCCTCCAGCTTATAGAGTGACAGCGTGAGTGGTTCGCGTAGGGCGAGCCGTCGGGCCTACGGCCCTCCAGCTGATAGAATGACAGCGTAAGTGGTTTGCATAGGGCGGGCCGTCGTGCCTGCGGCCCTCGAGTTGATAGAGTGACAGCGTGAGTGGTTCGCGTAGGGCGAGCCGTCGGGCCTGCGGCCCTCCAGCTGATAAAGTGACAGCGTGAGTGGATCGTATAGGGAGAGCCATCGGGCCTGCGGCCCTCCAGCTGATAGAGCGACAGCGTGAGTAAATCGCGAAGGGCGAGCCGTCGGGCCTGCTCTATCATTTATCCAGCTGATAGAGTGACAGCGTGAGTGGTTCGCGTAGGGTGAGCCGTCGGGCCTGCGGCCCTCCAGCTGATAGAGTGACAGCGTGAGTGGTTCGCGTAGGGCGAGCCGTCGAGCCTGCGGCCCTCCAGCTGATAAACTGACAGCGTGAGTGGATCGTATAGGGAGAGCCATCGGGCCTGCGGCCCTCCAGCTGATAGAACGACATCGTGAATAAATCGCGAAGGGCGAGACATCGGCCCTCTAGCTGATAGAGTGACAGCGTGAGTGGTTCGCGTAGGGCGAGCCGTCGGGCCTGCGGCCCTCCAGCTGATAGAGTGACAGCGTGAGTGGTTCGCGTAGGGCGAGCTGTCGGGCCTGCGGCCCTCCAGCTGATAAAGTGACAGCGTGAGTGGATCGTATAGGGAGAGCCGTCGGGCCTGCGGCCCTCCAGCTGATAGAGTGACAGCGTGAGTAAATCGCGAAGGGCGAGCCGTCGGGCCTGCGGCCCTCCAGCTGATAGAGTGATAGCGTGAGTAAATCGCGAAGGGCGAGCCGTCGGGCCTGCGGCCCTCCAGCTGATAGAGTGACAGCGTGAGTAAATCGCGAAGGGCGAGCCGTCGGGCCTGCGGCCCTCCAGCTGATAAAGTGACAGCGTGAGTGGATCGTATAGGGAGAGCCGTCGGGCCTGCGGCCCTCCAGCTGATAGAGTGACAGCGTGAGTAAATCGCGGAGGGCGAGCCGTCGGGCCTGCGGCCCTCCAGCTGATAGTGATAGCGTGAGTGAATCGTGTAGGGCCAGCTGTCAGGCCTGCGGCCCTCCGGTTGATAGGCTGACAGCGCAGGTAGTTTGCGTAGGACGTGCACTCGGACCTGCGGCCCTCCAGTTGATATACAGAGAGTGTGAGTCTCTCGGATTCACGTAGTGCGTGGCCATAGTGCCGTCGGGCCTATGGCCCTCCGGTTGATAGATTGCATGGATTGACCCTTTAGGACCTCGGTTCGCGTCGGACTTTCCGTCAGACCTGCGGTCCTCCGGTTGGTCGACTCAGAGAATGAGTTTATATTTTATAGTCTCGAAATTGGACTTGTATAAAAATTTAAACTTGAAATTCTCAATAAACCAAATTGATTGATATATTCCTTATGGTCAGATCTCTGTTATCTAAGGTACTTATTGTATGAATAACACGTCTATTTGACATACTTTGGGCATTCAACCTTACATTAACCACGCCGATCCTGTGGTTTTTATTTGTCAATCGAGATAATAAATTTAAAAAAATTGGTGTCGGATTTCTAAAAATATCTACTCAGCAGGGATTCGCCTCCCGTTACACATAAAATAATGTCCATTACGTTTACATAATATGTGTCGTGATTCGTGATGAAAGCGCGAGAGTATAAACGCTACTTAGCATGCATAAGTGTATTACATATTACAAACAACATCGGTATAGTATCGGAAATTAACTTAACAATTGCACTAAAAACTTGAAAATAAAATAAGTAAAAAAAGTTTTAAATTAAACGGTTTTTATTGCACCAAAAACTAGAAAATAAAAATTTGTTATAACTAACCGTAGATGCAACTTTCTGTAGATTACTCACGTGAAACTATTATCACTGTAGTTTTCCCAAGTCGGATGCTGAAAGCCACGTTTAGCCTCTATGTCAGTGGATTAAGCGTTACCTAATCGGAAACTTTTACAAAACTAAAATAAAAACGTGGGGCGTTATTATGAAAAAAGAAACATACAAGTTTAAAATATGTAATTGTAGCTTTTATCAAGGCCAGAACAAAACTTATTACACTATTGCTGTCTTGATTTATATGTGTGTTCTTAAATAACTATAGTGACTAAATCACAATTGCGTACGCCCCACGTTTTTATTTCAGTTTGGTAAAAGTTTCCGATTAGGTAACGCTTAATCCACTGACATAGAGGCTAAACGTGGCTTTCAGCATCCGACTTGGGAAAACTACAGTGATAATAGTTTCACGTGAGTAATCTACAGAAAGTTGCATCTACGGTTAGTTATAACAAATTTTTATTTTCTAGTTTTTGGTGCAATAAAAACCGTTTAATTTAAAACTTTTTTTACTTATTTTATATAACTATGAAATTTTATCATCTCATACATTTATAAGGACTCGTACATAACTTCATATTACTGTTGCATAATCTTGCTTTAAAAATATATCTGAAGGAGATTTAAGGGACGAATTCACGTTTGTACATATTAATCTACTCATACGTCGGGAGCGTTTACACGCCTCTATCGTTATGGAAATAAAGGCGCGTTCAGATATTTTTGAGCGCTCAGGACGTTGTGAAATATCTGATGACGACCGTACTGTAACGTAAATACATTGCAACACGGTATTTTTTTTGCAATTTCTTGGTTGTCTCTATACCTAGTGAAAGTTGCTAAGCTTGACAGTCCCTAGTACCCATTTCACTCTAATCTTGCGCCACGACCCAGATGTCACCCTGTATATTGTACTCCAGAATCAAAAAGGCCAGGAGTTTACATATTTATATACTGACTGTTACTTTGTACATTATATGTACAGTGGGGTTCAGAATTGCATGGACGATTTATGAATGAATTCATTCATAAGCTGTCCATGCAATTTTGAACCTTCGATTCGACTGTACATCTTCGGCAGCGTGAACTCTTTAATCGTCGTTTCACAACGGGGTGAAAGTGACGTATCGTTCAAGATTAGAGGTCCAATAATAAAGCCTATTGACGTTTCGGCAGATATTCACCATTTTTAACCCCACCGCCCTTCGTCACCGTCACGTGGCCGTCACAATATCCTGATAGCTATCACTTCATTGAACGAGCACAAAAGAACGTTGTTTTTCCTCCAGCGTCGCAATCTCGGAACCACTCCACCGTGAAAAAATATTATCTTTCAATTATCGCGTCGTATTTAGCCAGCTGCGTTTTAATTAGAAATTCAAAATGCTCTTTAAGAAATACCTTTTTTTAATCAAAGTTGTTATAGTAAAGGTTTTTGTCATTGTACAATTAGGAGCGGAATAATTCAGGAGGCTTAATTGGAAATGAGTTTTTTTAATTTCCATCGTTGTGTTTTTTATGTATATTATGTTGGTATAATGCCTCAGGGGCCTTTTTTAGATCTAAGTTTTAGAATTTATTATATAATTTAGTTTAACCTGTATCAATTTTCTTTGGAAGTGAATAAAATTATGTACATCGGTTCTCAGTATCCTATGAAAGTATTTCTACATACAATTAAAAATGTACTCGTATCTTGCTTAATACCTAAGTGCAATACCTGGTGGGTGTCGTAAGAGTCGACTAAGGGATCGAAGTGTCACTGACAATTCATTTATTGCAGTTTGATGATGGGCAGTAGTATCATCACATATTGAACACACTACTGCGACACATGGGGAATAGGAGAGGCCTGGACAAGCGGCAGGCCTCTCATGTGTAGAGATGCGTTAGGAGCCCTGCATGCGTCATTCAAAACCTGCGACCATATATAACATGGACGTCCAACGCCAGCTCATAAATGCCCCCAAACGCAATTGTTCAATTGTGCCAAGATGGGCAGGCATAGCGCTTTTCTAAACACCGCGCATATTTCGGCGCAACACATTTGACAAATGTTTATAGAATATAGCCAATCAAAACTTTGACGGACCAATCACAAATATTTTTAAATGACGGTTTAAGTTTGTATCGGTTGACATTGAAATTGCATTGAAGAGGGGGTGACACTTGTCAACTAAAATTCAGGACCGTTTTTGAAAGGCAATTTAGTACGGCGTGCGGCTTCCATGTTTTATTTGTTCGTAGTTCAAAACATAACAACTTCCACAGTATTCTCATAATTAACAGCTTTAAACAAAATGAAATAAAACTATTTTAAACTAATTCCCGTCGTTTCGAGGCCTTTACAAGTCTCATGTTCACAGGGTAAGAAACATCGAGATTAATGTAACCTAAAGATTAAGTGATCTTATTTTATTTATTTAAATTATGAGTATTAGGTTGTATTTCTTATCCATTGAAATTTATATTTAATGCACGTGAAATGTAAAAATACAGGTATATTAGTTTTAAGATTTAGTATTAATTCATTTTAAGGAAATAGTGTAGTGCCCCGCAGGGTTTCATAGCTATACACATAGCATATACAATAATAAATATGACTGATTAATCTGGAAAAATGCTAAACGCGGCGTATGGCGTCGAATAGCAGTCTTAAAGCCTATGAACTTACATTCAACATCTACGATGATCCGCTTAGACACGGAGGGCGGGACCGCGTTGGTGGCAATGCAGAGGTATGCCCCCATCTCCGTGCGACTGATACGCTGGAGGCTTAGCGTGTCTCCTTCGTAGACTGTCACTGCAACAAAAAACACAATGTTAAATTAAGTAGATTTTATTGTGAGTTAAAACTTTCATTGCCAACGAGTGCTACGCGCTACACTCGTAGCCGATCCCGTGATTTTTCCGCTTTGTAGCGAAAATGGACCTCCCACAGAGAACTCCCCTCGGGAGTTCCCGGCGCTCAATGTGTGATAAAATAGTACATTGTGCATCAAGGGAGGTAAGTACGGAAACACTAACGAGAGTGTTAGAAGTGTCTTTTCATAACTCGAGTTAGTATTCCGCTTACCGACCGTGATGCATACAATGTTTTTCATCACACTTGCCGACAAAAAAATAAGGTTTAAGACAAAATATTATTAAATGACGTACTGACATTTCTATTATTCCCTAGGGAATTTCAATTTTCTATTACTCCTGCTACGCATGTAAGCAATGGCGCGCTTAGACAGCAAGTGTGATGAAAACTATGTTAAATACAATTGCGATTCAATTAGGAAATACATTTCTCCCAAAATATTTACTTTAGAAAAAAAAACTATTTTTGAGACTATTATTCTTTTTTAAAAACCTATTTAACGATACCCCACACTATAGAATTAAAGAAAAATAAAAAAATGATACCTACCTTAATACTAGGGGAGTTATACCAAAAAAAAAATTTTTTTTCTACTTTTTATTCTAACACTTTGTCGGTGTGATTAATAATTAATAATGTATAAATACCAAATTCCAAATTTATAGTAATATCGGCCACTGAGCTATGCTGTGGACAGACAGACAGGCGGACATACGAGCAAACGGACATGGCGAAACTATAATGGTTCCTAGTTTACAACGGAACCCTAAAAATGTACAATGGAGAATTGCTAACCCTATAAATTTGTAGATATGATAATGTACTCACGTAGAAAAATGGCGGGAAGAAGCGACAGATTAATCTAAGCTATTTCTCGAAATACTCCCCACTATAAAACACGATATAAAAATGCAGAGCAATGCTAAATCTCCGAGTCAAGAAGTCCTGCTGATGTGAATATGACATCCGGTAATTTGAGTCGCTTTTCATTGGATGCGGTAAAAAATAGTACTTTTATGAAGTAGGTATGCTCAGTATGGACCCGTAGTTGGACAATTCATGGGCATAGTTTATGGAAAAGGATCCAGTCCACAAAAATCTGTCCATTCAATTTGAATCTTTGGCTGTCTGAGGCGACTGGTGACCATAGGCTGGCTCATTTCTTGGCCAGAGGTTAGGAATTGCCATCCAGCGAGGACATGTAGCCAGTATTATGGGCACTCTCCCACAGGGAAGTGACTTGGGGGATGTTGTAGTTTTAGTTATTAGTAAGTATTTTAGTTTTAAGAATATTTTGTGCTTTTTTCATTTTATATTAATTAAAGGACAATTTGTAAACAGCTTAAATGGAATTAAAGATTATATTACATTGTCAATAATCTATACCATAAAAGATTTGAATGTTATGTCAAAAGGAAGTCATTTTATTTCAGTGACAAATTTCAAACTTTGGATCCTTTTCGCTAAACTAGGTTCACTTATTGTTGCATGACTCCCGGGATTACACGTTGGATGAAAACTGGTCATAACATAAGTACTAACTATGTGACTTACAAAATATTCTTACTTGCTGGCAGTTCTGCAAGAAATACGGCCTTAAGGTCTTGCCATAACTCATGTGAAAATATCGTGGACTGTGTATAATAATTTTATCGCTGCGTGTTTATACTCAAAAATAAGCGACTCTGTATTTTGATTATTGTATAATTATTAAACTGACGCTCAAACACATAATTACGGTAAGGCATCTCACCGCGAGCTACTAAGCTATGAACTATGGTATGTATAAATAAGGATATGAATGCAAAATATTAAAATTACACAGAAATTAGAGACGAGGTTTTGCTCATGTTTGTGGGAGCACGGCGTCGCGGTTGCAATGTTTGTGCTAGGATTAACTCGTTACACTATTCGTGTACCTACTATAATAATGTATATGTGTGTATAGTATACAAGGGGATCACCCCTAAACGTGCGTTTTTTTGGATCACCAAAAGTAATGATAATCAGTATTACTGAATACCAATATGAGTGTTCTATTACTTTTATTATTAAAATTGAACATTTTGAAGTTTCTCCGTGTGTTTTATTATGTTATATATATATATATTTTAATTACGTTGGGAAGTTAAAAAACTGTCTAATTATGGAGTTTGAATTTCACAAAATTTTATCACTTATGCATAAATTTAATAGAGGATTATTTTTAAAGTTAACAATTAAAATTTTATAAGTCATGTTTGGCCTTTAATTCCCCGAAAGCAATGTTTGTATGCTCATTGAAAATTGGTATGGATACACCGTTCGATAGAGCAGGACATTACATTAATTCATATCACAATCGACGATATATTATATTAGTTTATCGAAATGCAAAAAGCAGCATTGTTGTGAACACTAATGTAAATACTAAGGTATAACAGGAATTAGTGTCGAATGGCGCTTAGCTGTTGTTGACGGAACGTGGTCCCGCGGTTGCGTTGTATGTTGTTGATTTTGAGATCACCTCGCCTAATAATGCTTTGTGCTATAAGTATATATTTAAACAATTTGCGTTTAAAACCAGTTTTTGCTGAGATTTTGTATCCTTTTAATGTGTAGACGTCCGATTCTAAGACGGAATCTTTAACGTATTTTTCCTTTCTTTCTCGTGTTTATTTTTAACAAATATTAAATTATTTTGTGCTTTTCGATTTTTTATTTATTGTCAACCACGTTGTACTTTTTTAGTGTATTTTCAGACACAAAGCATTTATTTGAAATAATATAATATAAAAGTAAAAGGTGCTTTAAAAGAATACAAATTACTCGATAGTTGACTTATTTTGACGTATTTAATAACACCACGCATACATCCGCGCAACATTTTTGAGAATTTCAAAAGAATATAGCCAATCAAAACTTTGATGGACATCACAAGTATTTTATAAAAGCGGGTTAAGTTATACATATATGACACTTATATAGAAACTTGTCAGCCACTTGTCAGGACTATTTTCGAAAGTATACTTTGTATGACCGTGCTACTTCTACATATATTTTATGCATTCATGGTCTAAAAGGTACATTTCATACATTACATAAATTATATTTATTATTTGTATAAACAATTTATTGATGGAAAATAATAACTGTTCTACTTAACAATAATATTGACTACAAAAGTAATTTTAAAATATAAACTTAAATAAAAAGTAACCCAAATAAAAAAGAACATTAAAAGAACCTACTGATCTAAACCACCCGATAGGTTCCTGACCTGACGCAAAGGTACCCATTTCTTCGTACCCGTTTCCGCGCTGAATCGTGATGGACAGTCCCAGCTCCAGGAACGAAATGCGGCGTTGTAGTTCCCCAAGAAAACTCCTACCCTCTGCGCACCAGCAGTCTGTAGTTTCCACAGCCAGGGGGACAAATAAGTAGCTTTATAGATATCTCTTTACTCGTGACTGACAAAGCACGAAGAATCGCCAGGTTGAAGTGGCAGTGGGCTGGCCATATTGCCCAGAGGACCGATGACCGGTGGGGTCGGCGTGTTCTCGAGTGGCGACCACGCACTGGACGGCGCAGCGTGGGAAGGGCTATGTCTTGTGGGGGGCCACAAGATGGAGCGACGACCTGGTAAAGGTTGCGGGTGTCCAATGGATGCAGACAGCTCACAACCGATCTTTGTGGAACTCTCTGGGGGAGGCCTATGTCCAGCAGTGGACGTCAATTGGCTGATGATGATGATGATATCTCTTTATATTTATTTGTATAGGTAGTTGTTTTAATTCATTGTATCGTAAACGTAACAGAGTTACAAAATGTTGAAATAAAACGGAAATTAGAGACGGGATGCCCCGACCGCAGCTCGCGGGTGTCGGCAAAACATGGTGCCGCGGTCGCTCCGTTTGTGCGGATTAACTTAGCCGGTAATGCCGAGCATGTGTTGTAATAATATGCGTAAGCTTAATATTTTGATACTTTACTAATTATTATGGTGAACGATATAACACATTTTGTCAGCCTATATGATGGAAAAGTCAAGAGTCTTGCTGAACCGCCTGCAACTTTCGCATCAGAATTTTCATTTACTTATCAAAAGCAACCTGAAACCTAAATATGTACAATTTACTCGTAATTTACTTTATAATATAATCTAGTAAATTTTTAAAGAAAAACCCTATGTATTTTTTTACTGTGACGATAGTAAACAAGCATACGGTGCGCCTGGTAATAATCAGCTCCAGAGGAATCACATCACGTTGCCAACCTTTGAAAAACCTATAAAATAGTTTTTTAAAGAACCCCTGTAGTTCTTACCTGAGTTACCACCACAGATGTCATATATACCATAGATCAAGGAAACGTATCTACTTAGCGCGTCAAATGAACTCAGTGAAATCCACTAAGTTGTCCGTCTGGCTGGCAAACGATGGCTCTGCCAATTGGGCTGGCGCCCTAAAGTGTTTTTTCACTGTAATGATAGCAAACAAGCAAACGGTGCGCCTGATAATACAGCTCCAGAGGAATCCCATCACGTTGCCAACCCTTGAAAAATCTATAAAATACTTTTTTGAAGAACCCTATACTGTAGTCCCTATCTTGACCACTTAGGGAGATATCATATCATATCATCACCCTATCTCAGTGCAATGCTGGACGTAGGCCACTCCTATTAACAATGCATAACGCACTAGAAGGTAAATGCCCATAATCGCTACGTTGGGCAAGCGGTTCCTGGAGCACTAAGATGATGCTGCTGCCCATCGTCAATCTTCTATCAACGAATGGTCAGTGACACTTCAATCCTTTAGACCATTACAGCACCCACCACGGGAAGAGATTGTGTAGTGACAAATGTATTCTTACTGCCGTCACCACAGTTAAGGAGATATAACTTCCATTAATATGAGTATTTCGCAATATTTACATTGAAATTAGAGACGGCAGCCTCGCGAGTGTCGACGAAATATGGCGCTGCGGTCGCCTTATTTGTGCGGATTAACTTATTGTTAGCCGTTAATACTTTTTTTGAATATAAATAAACATTCGCAAATATCTTACATAGAACAACCTGTAAGCTTAGAACAGGATCAGTGTGACAATAATTATGTCGCCGCAAGATAGACTAACCATCCCTCTTATATTCATATCGTCGACCGTAGGTTCAATTAGGGTAAGGGACAAAATAGCGAAAATGAGTTAAGTATACAGTTTTGTTCAGAATTTTGCACTCTTTCGAATGGTGTATATAAAAAAATTCTAGCTTTAAAAAAATGTTCCTTACCCTATTTTTTTTTAGGGTGTACCGGATCAAAATAACTCCAAAAAATAAAGTAATTAGAAAAAAATTCTACACAGCTACTAAAAATTAGTGTAATGTACGTACGCAACCGAATTTAAACAAGGTAACCGGCCTTGAACTTAGGGAATGACCCTTACACGGTTTATTTTTGATGAGAAAATAACAAAAGTGTTATTACGCTAATAATTTTGGAATCGAAAAAAAATATTTTGCCGATACCCTAAAGTGATTGCGTGTTGTATTGAAATAATTGTTCCTTACTTTAATTTGCTCGCATAGTAATTTATACGATGTGTGCGTTACGCTAATTTTTTGTATGTTATGTTTAAACTTTATACTTGACAGAATATTTCTTTTACGGAATGAATGAATAATTTAATATTATTATAGATACTTAAATACATACGAGTAGACAGCCATGACCAAGGAACAAATATTTGTGATAATTAAAGACACAAATAATGCCCTCGCCGGGATTCGAACCCGAAATAGTGTAGCTTTAAAACTGGAAGTACATTCAAAAGTGCTTTTGCTATGCTTATTTGAATAAAAAAAGTTTGCGTTGACTTTGACCATGTTGTGTAGAGTTGCTGCTAGGAAGACTCAAGATTTTGTAGAAATCGTTACACAAGTCTACGAACAAATAAAACATGGAAGCCGCATGCCATACTAAATTGCCTTTCAAAAACGGTCCTGAATTTTACTTGACAAATGTCACCACCTCTTCAATGCATCACGGTATTGAATTTCCATGTCAACCTATAAAAACTTAAACCGCCATTTAAAAATAGTTGTGATTGGTCCATCAATGTTTTGATTGGCCATATTCTATAAACATTTGTCAAAAATGTTGCACTGAAATATGCGCGGTGTTAAGAAAAGCGCTATCAGTGCCCATCTTGGCACATTGAACACGTTACACGTCCATGTCATATAATTATTGGTCGCAGACACAAGTGATCACGTTCAGATATATGAAATCTATTGTGTAGAATCGCGACAAGACATGAACAAAAAATTATCCTAATTAAAGGGGTGTTCTGCGCAGTATGCAAAATATACAAACTAAAATCAATTTCACCATTTATTTCCCAATGATACGCCATTTTTATTTCATACATGCTTATTAAAAATTAGAAACAATACAAGTACTTATAATATCGAAGACTTTTGAAAAACTCAAAGCTAATATATGAATAAAAATTATATAAAAAAAACTGTATTAATAGGTAATAATAAAATATGAAGTAGTTCTTCCAACTCTTTACTTTGCCATCATTTCTTATCCAAGGCTTCCGATAACAAAGTTCATTAAGTAAATTATAAAATGGAATTATAGTGTTTTCAACCGACTTTAAAAAAGGAGGAGGTTCTCAATACAACTGTTTGCGATTTCGATGGTTCTTTTTTTATTCGAAAGCTGTTGGTTCCATTATAATTTGATCCAGTTCTGATAATTATAAGTCTTAATTGGCATTAAGCATGACAATTGGATGAATAACTCTATACCACGTCAACCGATTTCCATAAATATTTTTTTAACCGACTTCAGAATAAACTGAGTTAGTCCCGTTGGCATCAAGTTGGGGTCTGATTATGGGATGTTGGGGATATCGGTTGAAGTCAGTTTTTTTTTAATGATTATTGATATCGTTTGTCATGCAGAACTCTTCGATCGGGAAACATTATCATATCAGAGACCACGTTACTCATGGTCGAATTTTTCATGGCCATGTTTTTGGGGGGCGTACATTGCGTACAAGCCATGTCACCCCCACGCATCGTGTCCTCGCAGTATATCTGTTGACCATCGCAGCGGCTGAAGCCCGAGTACCCCTCTTGCTGGCAACATTGCCCCGGTTTGTCTCCCTCCGACCCGCACGCGTTATCGCAACTTGGTGCACGCTTTTTAGCGTGGCTGACAACAGCCACAACGAATAGAAGAAAAAGGGTAGTCTTTAAATGTTTCAATGCAGCCATGAGAGTAACTGTGAATATTGTTTTCTATGCTGGATTTATATTGGCTGTAAAGGAAAATTAGCAAGGAAAATTTTCCTTTAGGTTCAGGTTTGCCTTCATCTGTTCTTTTTAGTCGTAGTTATTATCAGTCTGCGGGACGTTTTGGTTAAGCTTAAAGTGGTACCGGTACCACAGAACAATTACAATATCGATAGGTACTCTCGATAGGTTTTCTGCACCACCGTGTCTCCACTACCCAAAGGTTGTCTGGAAGAGATCGCTTTTTAGCGATAAGGCCGCCTTTTGTGACCTCTGTTTTTTGTATTTCTTTTGTTTTGTGAACTTTTGTTCTTTATTACGTGTGAGGTGTGCAATAAAGAGTTTTGTATTGTATTGTACTCTAGTTCACAATCGAACTATTTCAGTCACTTTTTTTATGTCTCTGGTTTTTATGGGTATATTCTCCTACACGCTTAGAACATGATTGGTGCGACAGTATGTCGCAGCGAGATAGATTTCCCGTCTTTTACTTAGTGTACGAATTACATGATGCGACATAATATTATTCTCATTTAAATATTCTCATTTTAATTGAAATAATCCAAGTTATAATACTATACCTGTTAAAAAAAATATTATAATTCATGTTATGAATGATAAAAATGATTATTATTTTGTTAAGATTATTATTTGTGTTAAGACTGTCAATTATTTTTTAAGTAAATTATATTTAACTGATAAAGATCTGTTATAAAAGAAAAAAGTACATTATTTAGGTTTCTTTCTGTCATAATTATTTTTAGATAATTACTGTGTGGTAAAACTATCAAACATAATAACTTACTTATTACCTGAATACTCAAACGAGATTCTGATCAGCTTTATGTATGTATCTTTGTTTTGTTTTTTGACAAGAAATAAATATTATTACGAAAATAATTATGTTTCATTCCAAGAAAAAACTTAGCGTAGGTACAGGTTAGGGAATGAGACATTTCAAGTAAACCACACAAACAATAGGACTTGAATTTCCTATACACATTTAGACAAAATAACTTATTTTTTTTCTTATTTTTCAAAACGGATCATCCTTACGCTAAAACTCACGTAGCATATTTTTACAAATATACTATCTTACATTATTTTGCTTTTATTAAAAAAATCATTAAAATACCCTTACTTTATTTTTTTGTAATGATATTGGATATGTAAATGGAAGTCAAATTAGCGTAAGGGACATGACTAGAAATCGCTACGAGTGTAATCGACGTTAGTAATGAAACACATTAGAGTAACGGACACCAATTTTCCTTATTATTTAGTCTACGTAAATAAATACTATTTAGGCAGAAAGAGCGCCAAAATATAAGAATACGTGTGAAATCGGAGCCAGGAAAGGTCAAATACAATAAAAGTTATGAGCAAATAAGCAGAAAAAAAAACTTTGTTTGGCTCTCCTGTAAAGTCGTATTTTGTCCCTTACCCTAATTGAACCTACGGTCGACGATATAGTTGGTAAACGATGAAAAATCTATCTCGTGGCGACATACTGACTTACCCATCATGTGCTAAGCGTACTGATCCCAGTATTAGCAAAATTGTTTATGAGTAGGAGGCCATTATAAAGATACGTATTTACAAAAAAAAAAAACATTCATAGATACGTTAAATAGGTAGGTATCATAGAACCACCTAGCTATTAGTCCAAACGCTCCCAAATATAGAATAGTACAGAAATAAGTTTATTCGTAACATACACAAAAATCACAATATGCAGGAACGAAAAAAAATATTCAAATAAAAACGTGTAAGCTACGAAAATAATATGGTCCAAAAATGTATTGAATGTCTTCCATTAGGTGTGAATGGTCCAATTGTTATATTAATCGTGCTGTTCCTAGGCAAAAACTCCTCATTAAATAAATAATAAATAAATAAATAAATATCTTCGGATATCTTACACAAATCGACCTAGTCCCACGGTAAGCTCAATTAAGGCTTGTGATGTGGGTACCAGGCAACGATATATACAGGGTGTTTGTTATGTCGTTAGCCAAATTTGGATATGTCATTCGCGATCACCAGTACACAACATTTTTGAAAAAAAAAGTGACACTTTTTTTTAGTTTTTTTTCCCTTTTTTTATCCGGCAAAAACATAATTTGTGGTCACTAGGCAAGTTTGTTTCAATCCGTGCGATTCGATGGCAGACAAAAGGGTAGCCGGTTTGAGTACCTAGTCAAGTCTTAGCCAATCAGGAGTTCATCACAAGCACCGATCAGCCGACGTCACTCACCCCACCATCGGCACTAAACAATGAATAAAATGTCCTAACTACATGCACACACGATTGTTATTTGATTAAAACTGCCCAAGCGCATACCTACCTGTACCTGCTCGTCGTCATCAACAATTCAATTTGCTTAGAGAGTGCATTAGAATCGATATCTGAGGTAAACCAGTACGCGTTTGTATGACGGAACATTTAAGTTACTCCGTTCTTGAGGTCAAATTATGCTGGCTCGGCTGATCGCAAGATGCCATGTGCCATTTGTACAGCACTCTGTAAACAAAGAAGGAGTGCGCTTGCGTGTACGCGCTCGAGTCAAGCTACCCTCAGATCGGCGCGCAACTCATAATACCCTCATTATTAGTACTGTATGCGATAGACTGATAATGCTGTCTCGTGGGATGTACCTGCAAGTTAAGCTCCACCTCCATTCCCCACCACGCGTAGGGAACTTGTTACGTACGTTATAACGCATTGAATTAGTTACCTTATGCGGGTTAATTAAAGTTGCAAACTCAAACACCCTTTCCAATCTGATTTGGCAGTTATGAGATAGTGGGGCAGTACGCAAAGTAAGCAAGTGAACATAGTGACCAAACATTCGTTAGATAATGGGATTTAAAAAAAAATCTATAACAAAAAGGATAATGAAAAATGGATTATTTTTGTTTTACCAAATATTTTTTTACGCCTTTACCCAACACATATTGCAATATGGCTAATGATATAAAAAACACCCTGTATAATAGATAGATACATATAGATACTTAAATACATAGACAGCCATGACCAAGGAACAAACATTTGTGATAAATAAATACACAAAGAATGCCCTCGCCGGGATTCGAACCCGGAACCTCCAGCTTCGTAGGCAGGGTCACTACCAACTAGGCTATGGAGGCTGACAAAAATTACTCTTAATAATAAAAAAATGGATAATCTTATAGCAATCAAATAACTTATAGGGATGGTACTGTCATGTTTATAGCTCTTTGGCAGCAAAATATGAAATTAGAGACATCCACGCGCGGTTGTCAGCGAAATATGGCGCTGCGGTTGACTGTTTGTGCAAGGATTAACTTTACTATTTATACATCCGTTGCATAAATTATAACAACTCATCTAATTATATCTAAGATTTATTTGCACAATCCAGAGTTAGGCCAGTGAAAGGTAAAACGGTTAGAAATGTCAAAAATGTGTGGTTCTAATCTAACCAGTTAGCTAGTGTCAATTGGTTAACCCTAGAATGACCAAGTAAACTTAAGGCTTGAAATAAATAAAGGCGGTAGAATAAGGTCATTAGTATTATCTCCTCCCGATAGGACTGTATTGCACAGTTTTTTTTTTACATTTTGTATTTTATTTTTTTAGAAATATAGTAGCAAGCGAATAAGTGCCATTGAATTTTGCTTTGGCCCATAGTATGAGAAAAATGTTAATGGGACTATCAAATTTGATTACTCCTTATATTATTTTCCACCAATACTTTGATGGCCTCATCTTCACCATGCAAGATTTTTTTAAATATTTAATACAACATAACTGTTACAAGTAATAATATTCTTCGTTTTCTTCTTCTTCACAGCATGTTTTTTTCCACTGCAGGAATGTCTCTTGTGCATTGTTTTCCACCCATTATCGTTTGCGGCGTCTCTCATCCAGGTCGGCCCTGCCATCTTTTTTTATATCGTCCGACCATCTGGCAGCTGGCCTGCCTACGCTTCGGCTTTCCATTCTTGGCCTCCGCAAGTGGGCTCTAGTCGTCCACCGCCCATCATCGTTTTAGCACACATTTCCCACCTATCTCCACTTCAGCCTGGTTAGTCGTTCAATAATGTCGGTAACTCTCGTGCGTCGCCTGGGATTTATCATAACAAATTACAAGCGGAAGTCTCTTTCCAGTAAGAGAGATAGAAAAGAGACTGCCGCTTGTAATATTAGTTGTAATTTGTTAATGCAATAGGCCCTTGATATCCGCAAAAATAATATTAGTGATAAAAATACTGGGGATTTCGACCCCTCTAGCTTTTTTTGGTAGGGTGATCGCTAAAGCAACAAAACGTGTTGAATATTTGACATTCACTTACAACTCTCTAGGTATTTATTAGGCCGGAATTACACCTGTAAGATTTTATGTAAGTAATAGACGCGGAGATATACTTAACTAGTGAATGAGAGATAAATATCACTATCTCATTCTAGTTAATAGCTCCGTCCCTATAACTTACGTAGGAACTTACAGGTGTAAGGCTGGTCCTACTTAAATTTCATTTATTTTATTTCTATTTATTTCCAAAAACTTTTCTGTACTATTCAACTCATATGAGTCTATTACGTGTTTAGTAAATGTTTTGAACAAAATGTGTTAAAAGTTGGCGCATTAGCTCCCAACTCGGAACTCGCTCGATGCATCAGCACTAACCGCCCGTAGCCGCCAGTCCTCGTAAACTTGGGGATCAGCTTGTTTAGAACTTTTGCTGACTATACTTCTACCTGATTCAAAACAATAAAAATGTTGCGAACTTGATAGTCATCATTCATCATCAGCCTATGTTAGTCCACTGCTGGACGTAGGCCTCTTCTATCAACTATGCGTATAGACGCATTAGGAGGTAAATAATCGCCACGCTGGGCAAGCGGATTGGCGATCGCAGTAATGTGTCCACTATGATGACGTTGCTGCCCATCATCAATCTTGTAGAATGGTCAGTGACACTCCAATCCCTTAATCGACTCTTACGACACCCGCAGAAGGAGTGGGGGTGGTGACAAATGTATTCTTACTGCCGTCACCACACGGCACGGCAGTTGATAGTATGATATTAATAAACCGTGATTGCCATCAAATTTAAATTTTTATATCTTCTTTCCAGAAGCATTACTTTATGTGAACATGAACTAACTGCACCAAATGAGTATATCTACGCTTTTTGTATAATTTAGTTGCAATCTTTGAAAATTCCGATGTAGGTTAACGTAACTAGCCAATGGGATAACCCCAGCATGGTCTCAAAATGTATCTTCTAAAAAGTTCAAATTGTTTCATGTTCAGCCAGTATACATTCTATGAGTGTTTCATAAAATTCCTTAAAAGTGTTAAAACTTGGCACATTAGCTGCCAACTCCGTCGTAACTTGGTCGATGCATCAGCTCTTACCTCAACTTTCTCTATTCAATGGGAACCTCGTATTATTCTTTCGCGTCTGAAATAGTTTAGCAAACTGAGGGATCAATTAGTTTACAACTTTTACTACCATTTTTCTTTCCTGGAATAGGTCGACCAGAATTCCATTCCAGGATGCTTAGCCAAGTTGCCAATCGTTAACGCTTAGTAGCGTATCGTAGATTTCCCTCTTTGTCACTCCTTCGTTTTAGTGTGACAATGACAGTTATTTCTGTTAGCTGTCTTTCGCTTACGATTGACGATTTAGCGGATAACTTGTCTAAGCACCCAGGAAATAATAATGGTAGTAGAAATTTGAAATAAATTAATGCTAATATAACCCTTTAACGGGTAAAACTCTAAAAAAAATCGTGGATTCAAGCCTCAACGCTATTACATAGTACGAAAAATTTTGTACAAGAAAAATAAAATAAAAAGACAGTGCTATAGGGTGGTTGTTTTTGAGACCGGTGCCCTATAAAGGGATACATTGATAGGACATACATAAACGCTTAGCTTTTGTAATATATAACTCTGAGATTTGTCAATTTTTAAATAATATCATAAGTGAACCGGATTGATTTATGTAAGATTGTCTTATTTCTCTCTTCTCAATTGTTCTCTTTTGGCGGATTAGTCGTGATCATATTTTTTTTGTATTGCAATGGCTTGTGCCTCTGCCTATGCATGCATGTATGAGAAAAAGGACATTTCTTTTTTAATTTGATAGGTGTGTCACGATCATGTTCGAAAGGTAAGGATTTTCAAGGAAATTCAACATTTTCATACTTACTCGTATTCATTAAGTTTAGGTAACGTTAACTTTTTGTACATAACTAGTTCTGACAACTCACAAATCTAAATGAGAAATACCTAAAAGACTTAGTTAATTCTACGGTGTACCCATTAAGAATATTGATAACTAAATAGATATCTACAAAAGTATCGTCATTCTCAGTCTGAATTTCAATTAAATGGGCACGTGTTTTTGATTTGTAAACCTCACCCTCTCAATTATCCTAATCTTTCAAACGCCAAAAGAGGTTCACACTCTCAACTCAAAAGGATCCTCATCAATTCAAAACGCCACCCAATTAATTTTCATTAACAAAAATCTGATGCGACCTCAAAAGGTTTTGTCGACAAGAAAAATCGGTGGATAATTACTAGAGGCTTAAAGGTATGGGTTAGAATTTAAAGAATGATTTCCTTGTACTGGAAATTAACGTGTGGCGACGAGGGTTCTCTCCTAATTGTGTGTGTCCGGCCTGCCCGCTCCCGTCAGCCCCATCTGGTATGATTATTTGCAAAGGACACTCAACGCAAATGTTTTAATTACGCGTTCGGGTAAATTCGTTCATGTTCGGGTACGAGTCGATTTGAAAGGTGTTTTTGTTTGTTTTAATGTGATTCGGCTTGTTTTAATTGGAATTGAAACAGGTAGATGCAATGATGGAATACCGTAGGTGGGTACTCGATGTTAATGATTATTTTGGTCGATCACTATACTTGTGAAAACTAATGATTTACTCTACATTTACAATATTAATTTTAGAAATCGTCAGTGGTTGGTATATTTCCAATAGTCAGTCATCAATCAAAAAAGTTTTCAAGTTTGTGCACGAAGAACTCCTAAACATACTGCTTTGTTCTTACTGTTCTAAGAACTGTATCATTAATAAATTAAATCAACCATAAATATTTGAATTTCAGTACTGTACAATTGATATACAAATATAATAATTGAATAATTTAATAAACCGAATTGAATAAGATGCGTGTCAGACCGCACAGAGTGAAGAGTTTCTTAGATAGGTAATCAAAAAAAGATCCAACCGATCATGCCATTTTGATTATATCATACGAGTTTATTACAGAAATCGATATAGTATAGTTCGAGAAATATAAATTGAATGTTTGTTTTTACTATAACGTAGGTAGAAAGTTAACAAATTATATTTCACGAACTATACACAGTAAGCATAATAAACCTTGTATTGATTGTGTATGTTTGTAGTACTGTTTGTTATACTATCTTCTTATTACCATCCCGATTTTGTTTTTACCTGTATACTTAATTATGTACCTACTATTTCATTGAAAATTTTTTATGTGACGAAGGTAGACAACTGAGCTCTCAGCTCACCTGTTGGAAAGCAGGAACTGAGGCCCATGGACATAGTGACCAATACCCTGAGGACTTAGATGGGTTGCCTCTACGCCAGTAATTACACTTGCTATCTTACCCCCAAACCGGAACACAGTATTAACTATTTAACGGCAGGTTAACGGGTAAGACCGCGGACCCTGCACTCTGCACGAGGTCCTACCACCAGCAAATTCACTTCAATCTCTTGTAGCATCATCACTTCTAAAATAATTTCCATAACAATCAGCAGGCCTAGCCAAGATGCCATTCTGCAATCGTATACGATAAGCGACAAGTCACGTGACCGTAATAATGTATGAAAACTGTCATGTGACTTTTCGTGCGAATCTGTCTAGGCCTGTAGCTGCAGAATTCTGCAGATTTATGTTTTTCATAAGGAGCAGTATATACCAGAATCGCCACGCTTCGCATGGTCGGCGATCAGTGTATTACTGAACCGCAATTAGAAAGAAGCTGCTGCCCATCCAATGGTACGTCTGGTCGCAGTATAAAGTCATACTCGGGTTGAAAATCACACCTTCAGCCTATCTTAGTCCACATTGCGTATAGACGCATTAGGAGGTAAATGTCCATAATCGTCACGCTGGGCAAGCGGATCGGCGATCACAGTAATGTGTCTATTATGATGCTGCTGCCCATCATAAATCTTCTATCAAAGAATGGTCAGTGATAACTTCAATCCCTTAGTCCATTTTTACGATACCTGCAGGAAGAGTTGGTGACAAATGTATTCTTACTGCCGTCACCACACGGCCGGCTGAAAATACCCAGCGTTGAATTCGTTTACATATAATATTATATTACCGGGTGAAACTCCTGCAACTTCAACAAGTTCAAAAGTTATGACTAATGACTTGCATCAGCGGAACTTTGTAAAACAAACATAAGCCTGATTACTCCCAGTTCACTCGAGTTTCGAACCCGTGTGTTAAATTAATGTGAAATTCACAACATATTTGTAAATAATTGGAAACTATTAAGTAATGCAGTGAAAACATAAAGTTTAATTAGGTATTTTGTTTATATATTTTGAAATGTAGTTCCGAAAGTTTAAATCGGCTCAATTTATTAATTGAAATGTTTTCATTGAAAATTATTAAGTACTTGACTTTGCAACAATAAATAATTTGAAAATAGGTCAGATGTACAATCCACAGCCTAAGTAGTTTATAGTGATTCTTCGCTTAAGTTTTTAGCTTAAATGGATGAATGATCTAATGGGTTTGCGTTTTCAATTCAGAATAATTCTATGACTTTCCCTGAATTCAAAGCTCCATTTTTTATGATTTCATTATACAATTTCAAATTGCGGAATCGCATTTATGCAGTTTGCGTAACGTTAAATACGTTTATCATTTATCCAGCCTTATTTGAACATGCATTCCAAACTATTTCAAATTTATAAAAGCAGCCTCGTTGTTAGCGTGTGTGGATAGGATAGGCGTCTCGTAGCTAGGCACGCCCATATATCTCACGTGTCTTCACTTTGTGAACGTTCTTTAGGAAAGCTGCTTGATATTCAGCGACGCTCCGCGCTTTCTGTTATGTTAAACAGGCCGATACGCTGGCAGAATTAGTTGAAAAACGATCGCCGTCACACGCCTCTCCCCTTTTATTCGGAGACACATATGTCAACTATTTTATAAGGTACTATTAACGTACTAGGAAATATTCTTTTTAGTACAGATAGTGCTTTTTTTACGAGCTAGTGCGAGAAGTGGCTCATTTTACGTCAGATCCAAAACTTCGGAGGGCCATCTGCACTAAAAAACGTCGTACGAGACAAGTGCATGTTTTTCGCACTTGTGTCGTAATGTACTATTTTAGTACAGATGGTGCCTTTTTTAGGCTCTAGTGCGAGAAGTGGGTCATTTTACGTCAGGTCCAAAACTTCGGAGGGCCATCTGTACTAAAAAACGTCATACGAGACACTTGCAAAAACGAAATTCGTAACTCGTGTCGATTTAAAACACTCCCTATCGGTCGTGTTTTAAAACATCGCCACTCGTTTCGGATTTCATGTTTTTCTCACTTGTGTTGTAATGTACTATTTCAGTACCTACAGATGGTCCTTTTTTACTCGGTAGTGAGAGAAGTGGTTCATTTCTTATCAGGTCGGATTTTTGCAGGTCCATTTGTACTAAAACGTCGACGATACGCGTGGAAATTCAAGGAAATTGTAACTGTTTTAATTTATCGCCACTCGTTTCGAAATTAATTTTATTCGCACTTGTATCATAATACATAGTATCAGTGTAGGTATAATATTTATTCCTGTTTATTTAAATATTTTCTTAGGCCAATCTTGTTTCAAAATTATTTTTCTTTCATCACGGGCCTATAAATCCCGGTCTTTTGATAGGCTTGCGCGGGGATACAGATCCAACACGTAGAGGCCCTTTGGAGAAATTTGCCGTGTTTTACACCTGCTGCAACCCATTCACGGGCACAAAAATAGATATCCGTGAACCGGTCCCAGCAGGCGTATAGAGACTATTGAGAAGGAATGGAAAAGACTAATGGGCTATGGTGATGGAGGTTGGATGGATCAGAGATGGAACTATAGAAAAGAGGTCCGGACACCTGCCATAACAATGATTTCTCTTTGCTATCGAGGCAGGCGGTGACTCGCCGCCGACTAGATGGGCCCCCGTAAATGCCGTCACAAGAGACAGCCAGGGGCAACACCGGTGTAGGCGGCTCAGGAGTGCAGAGAGGTGTACACCGCTTTCTGCGCAGTGGCTTGACAGCCGCTGCACCAACTCGCGACTTATGCAAATTTACACTTCCACCCCTGGAGCATATAGCTCTGACGACTCCTCTCTGGACGGCCAGTTAAGGCAAGCCAGAGCTGAGAGTCCTACGGGTCCCCTTGGGGTTCCACTCCGACCGACGAAGACACGCAGGAGGCGGGGACCCTGACCGACTCTCGGGAGCACTCGGGTCCGTGGGGTCGTTACTCCCCAACAGCTCGCCACAAGCTACCCTGCGGGTTTATTTTTGTTATTATTAACGATTTTGACTTTTAAACGTAAACCGGGCTCTTAAGTAGTTAAGAAACTAAAGCGTACCTTTCTTCCTTTTATCAACAGAGATAGGTTGTCCGTCTTCCCGCCGCCACATGATCTTGGGTGCCGGGAAACCATCCGCCTTGCAGACCAGACTGATGTTCTGGTTCTCTCGCACCGCTACTGCTGACTGCGTGCTCTCTTCATCCAAGATGTTGGGTGGTACTGGAGACAAGGTAAGTAAGACGACTTGAAAAAAGTATATTGTATATGTCGGTGAAGATTTTTAACAGACTACCTGAAGATCTAAAGTCCCTAGATTGCGTACGCTTCAAAACTAAATTATTCGATTGGTGCTTAGGTAGGCTGTGGCTGTACTACGATATTAATGAGCATTTTGAAAACAACACTATATGACATTACTTATACTTATTTCCTGACAAAGCAAGTGCAGCTTATTTAATTTTATTTCATTTCATTCACATATGTTTATTTTATTGATCATCTGTTCTCAAACACTTTTCATGGCATGACATTGACTTCTTTATATTCACAGTAATAATAATAATTTCATAATTTTCTTTCATCCATTATAATATTCATAATTCTAATATATTGACATTAAAATTTTATCCAATGACATGTAATGAAAATCTATTGTGCACCATATATTGGCTGATTGTGAAGATACTACAAAACTACTGTACACCCTTTATTACTACTCGCTTTCATACAACAAATTATTTGAATTTGAAAGGAACGTTTTAAGTATGGTGTTTCTTATAAGGTCATCCAAGATTTTGGGTGGGGAGACAAGGAACGTTATACGTATGGTGTTTCTTATAAGGTCATCCGAGATATTGGGTGGGGAGACAAGGAACGTTATACGTATGGTGTTTCTTATAAGGTCATCCGAGATATTGGGTGGGGAGACAAGGAACGTTATACGTATGGTGTTTCTTATAAGGTCATCCTAGATATTGGGTGGGGAGACAAGGAACGTTATACGTATGGTGTTTCTTATAAGGTCATCCGAGATATTGGGTGGGGAGACAAGGAACGTTATACGTATGGTGTTTCTTATAAGGTCATCCGAGATATTGGGTGGGGAGACAAGGAACGTTATACGTATGGTGTTTCTTATAAGGTCATCCAAGATGTTAAGTGGGGAGACAAGGAACGTTATACGTATGGTGTTTCTTATAAGGTCATGCAAGATATTGGGTGGTACTGGAGACAAGGAACGTTATACGTATGGTGTTTCTTATAAGGTCATCCGAGATATTGGGTGGGGAGACAAGGAACGTTATACGTATGGTGTTTCTTATAAGGTCATCCTAGATATTGGGTGGGGAGACAAGGAACGTTATACGTATGGTGTTTCTTATAAGGTCATCCGAGATATTGGGTGGGGAGACAAGGAACGTTATACGTATGGTGTTTCTTATAAGGTCATCCGAGATATTGGGTGGGGAGACAAGGAACGTTATACGTATGGTGTTTCTTATAAGGTCATCCGAGATATTGGGTGGGGAGACAAGGAACGTTATACGTATGGTGTTTCTTATAAGGTCATCCGAGATATTGGATGGGGAGACAAGGAACGTTATACGTATGGTGTTTCTTATAAGGTCATCCGAGATATTGGGTGGGGAGACAAGGAACGTTATACGTATGGTGTTTCTTATAAGGTCATCCGAGATATTGGGTGGGGAGACAAGGAACGTTATACGTATGGTGTTTCTTATAAGGTCATCCAAGATGTTAAGTGGGGAGACAAGGAACGTTATACGTATGGTGTTTCTTATAAGGTCATGCAAGATATTGGGTGGTACTGGAGACAAGGAACGTTATACGTATGGTGTTTCTTATAAGGTCATCCAAGATTTTGGGTGGGGAGACAAGGAACGTTATACGTATGGTGTTTCTTATAAAGTCATTCAAGATATTGGTTGGTACTGGTCACAAGGAACGTTGTAAGTATGGTGTTTCTTATAAGGTCATCCAAGATGTTGGATGGGGAGACAAGGAACGTTATACGTATGGTGTTTCTTATAAGGTCATCCAAGATGTTGGATGGTTGGTACTGGACACAAGGAACGTCGTAAGTATGGTGTTTCTTATAAGGTCAAGATTGGTAAGAGATGCGTTATACTAACTTGCTAATAAGGTACCTTTTTCAAAAACGATTTTCATAGTGATAGTATTTATAAAGACATGGAAGGTTAGACAGTTTAACTTACAGTGAGACAGCTGATTTGTGGTAAATTGTCTCATGATTTATTTATTTTGTCGACCTCCGTAGCCTAGTTGGTGACTTTGCCTACGAAGCTCGAAGTTCCGGGTTCGACTCCCGGCGGGGGGAGTATTTGTGTATTTATCTATTACAAATAATTGTTCCTATGTATTTAAGTATCTAACTAATATTTAAAATATCATGGCTTGGTACCCACATAATTTATTTGTTACTTATTAAATAAAAGCTTGTAATATATTCAGGATCAAGTCTAGACTAAGTGTGTGTGGTAGTATTATGCGCATATCATAATACTTATAATACTTTGGCGCCTGGTTATGTAATATTTTATTACTTCTATGATACAGTATTAGAAATTCAAATAGTTTAGTTTACGTTAACTTTTTACCATTATAAATTCTTTATTTCACGCAGACTAACTTTCCTTGAAATTATTATAAGTTCAATATAAATTTCATCGCATATTTTACAACTTTTGCCATTATTCTTCTCGAGTTTAATGCACATTTTACTCAAAGACTGAATGCATCGCAATGATGAAATATTGGATACCTATACAGATGGAATCCTTCTTACACATTCTTATTCGATTTATGTCGTACCTATTTTTTTGTGTAATATGCAGGTATACCAAATATAAGCGTAGGTATAGGTAGTATTGGAGGATGCATATATTGCATATCGATGGTTGTGTAACTCAACCTGGATATCCATTGTGTATGACTCAACCTCGTATAAGAAATGTATGTATTTCGTACAGAAATATATTTTTCATCACACTTGCTGTCTAAGCGCGCCATTGCTTGCATGCGTAGCGGGAGTAATAGAAAAGTGAAATTCCCTAGGGAGTAATAGAAATATCAGTACGCCAATTAATAATATTTTTTCTATAAACTTATTTTTTTGTCGGCAAGTGTGATGAAAAACATTGTATGCATCACGGTCGGTAAGCGGAATAATAACTCGAGTCATTAAAAGCCCTTCGCCTGCGGCGTCGGGCTTCTAACACTCTCGTTAGTAATTCCGTACTAACCTCCCTTGATGCACAATGTACTACTTATTACACAACCTCGTAAGCCATTATACAAGGTCAATCTGTATTACGAAAGATGTTTGAATTTTCCATAGTAACGGAATATTTAAATATGTTTTTGTACACTCTGTCATGTCGCCTTGAACGAAATATATATTAGCCACGATAACTACATAGCTTATTATTATACTATAAAGTTCCACTATTCTGCTGTAGTTCCTTATTTTTTTAATAGGTAGTAACAGTAGTACATATTCGCAGATAAGTCAGCCTCCGTAGCTTAGTTAGTATTGACCATGCCTACGAAGCTGGAGGTTCTGGGTTTGAATCCGCGAAATTGTTTATTTATTTATCACAAATATTTGTTCTTAGGTCGTGGCTGTCCATGTTTTAAATTATCTATCTATTATATATATCGTCACTTGGTACCCACATCACGAGCCTTAATTGAGCTTACCGTGGGAAGATCGGTTGGTTTCCTGTGTTACTTTTGGGGAAATGACAACTGTATGTTAATTTATACGAGATCTGAAATGCAAAATGATTGGAATATAAACGCTTCAGAGTGTACTTGCATTAGACATAATGTACGTAAAATTTTAAAACAATGTCTCTAACAAACTTGATTTTTAAATACATCTTCATCGTTACCTTACAAAGTATAGTAATTCTAAAGCAGACTTGTAGTTGATCGGGATTTATGTGTTTATGGTATACAGGATGGAAAGTGAAGACGATCCTTCTCACTACCGACCGAGTCTACCAACCATTACGATTAACTTTCAGTATTGTACCGACATCGAAATATCTTTTAAAAAATTAACCCCTCATACAAAGTTAGTGATTAGTTATAGTTCAATAGTATAGAAAAGTCAATTATCCATCTACGCTTTCGATGTTGGCTGCATACTGAAAGTTCATCGTAAGGGTTGGTAGACTCGGTCGGTAGCGGGACGGATCGTAGTCCCTTTCCATCCTGTATACGTAGTACATACTCAAACGAGTATACAAACGAAATACTTACACAGTGTTAACTACATTAATTTTATTATAACAACTCAATTATGAGGTATTTCATATGAATGCTTTCATTTCAACATTGGATCCTCGAGTAAAACAAAACAACACCGCTGAGTCGTTTTTCCAATTATGGCAATTATAAAACTGAACATGTAGGATATCATTTTCTAATTAACCTAAACGAAGTTAAAGCCATTCCCAATAAAGCAATTTGAATAATGGCGGCGCAAGAGCCGGATATCCGGCTGATATCGAATCTTAATCGTGGCTTAATGAAATGTAAACAGCTGTTCTAATTGTTATTGCGGCAATAATGTATGCGTAAAAGGGAGGCCATGAAGTAAGCGAGTTAAAAAGGAAAGTTCTGTAGATAATCACTAAATAAAAAAAAAACCCTTTGGTACCCTTTGGTACCGTTTGGTAGTCAGATGTGGTAGCTGGCTACCAAATGGGAAATATGGTTTCCCGCCTGGTAGCCAGCTAAGAAATGGGAAATAACTTTCCCATTTCGTAGCCAGATTTGGTACAAACCTGGTTACAAATCGGTAAAGATAAATCCCGATTTAAAGTTACTCATTGGGAAATAAAAAAAAAACCCTTTGGTACCGTTTGGTAGTCAGATGTGGTAGCTGGCTACCAAATGGGAAATATGGTTTCCCGCCTGGTAGCCAGCTAAGAAATGGGAAATAACTTTCCCATTTCGTAGCCAGATTTGGTACAAACCTGGTTACAAATCGGTAAAGATAAATCCCGATTTAAAGTTACTCATTGGGATTTTAAAGGAAAAAAGCTTGGATGCTTACCCAAGTTGCCAATCGCTAACGCTTAGTAGCGTATCGTAGATTTCCCTTTCTGTCACTCTTTCACATTAATGCGACAAAGACAGTCAGTTTACGATTGGTGATTAAGCGTTAGCGACTGGCAACTTGTCTAAGCACCCTGGTGGCCTAAAAAATATAGCGGTAATTTCGCGGTTTCCCTAGCCCCACGCATCGCACGCCTGTTCCGATGGTAATCGGAATGCGATACGGCCTCATCGCGCTAATCAGCTAATTGGAACTGACACGTGCGACAGCCAATGTTCATTAATTACGTGGCACTGGTTGAGCGTTTTCGAAATGGATATGCTTCGGTAGCACCTATTGTCCTCTCCCACTGACACAAACGAAAATCGATATTGTGTGAACGTTTATAAAGAAAAAATATCAAGGCTAGATTCACACGGAGTGTTTTGTCCCGTATACCGTATTCGAGATTTTCTCGAACGTCATAGTGACAATAAACTTTGTGTAATACTGTTCAGTGATCATACGCATTCTCGAATACTGTATACGGGATTAGTGAGACAGTTATTATTCAAAGTCTATTGACACTACAACGTTCGAGAAAATCTCGTTTACAGTATACGGGGAAAAAATAGTCCGTTTGAATCTAGCCTTACTGTCCAAATTCTTGAGCTTTACTTTCGTTCTCATCATCATCATCAGCCTATGACAGTCCATTGTTGGACTTAGGCCTCTCCTATTAAATATGCGTCAACATAGGTGCATTCGATCGACAAGCTGGGCAAGCGAATTAGCGATCGCAGTACCTACTCGTAGTGTGTCCACTATGATGGCGGCCCATCATCAATCTTAATCAACCAATAGTCAGTGACACTTCAATTTGACCCTTAGTCGACTCTTACGACACCTGCGGAAAGAGTTGGGGTGGTGACAAATGTATTCTTGCTGCCGTCACCACAAGGCTCTTTATATACCTATAAATGGTAATACGGTTAGTAAATATATGTTTTAAGCTGATGAATGGGCAGACTGTAAGTTTTCGAGACAAGTAACTCAGTACTCAAAAGCGGAAAAATAAGCAACTATTAATTGAGAAAAAAATATGTATAATACCTAAACGTTATTTTTATGCGTTAAAATCTTGTTTTCGTATTTAATTTCAATCAACAAATATTCAAAAAGTTTTTACCGTGCATCCCAATTCCTGTTTTGCGCACTGTCCGCACATTTTCATGTAAATGACCCGTAAAGGTGAAACATAAAAATAAAAGCGCAATTTGCCTTAATGACTTATTTGTTTGTAGTGGGGGGCGTAGCCGTTTGGGGCACTTAGCCTTTATACGCCATTCCGCAACTTTTAAGTGGTTATACATGAAGGTTTTTGGGTTTCGTGCTCTCGCACGAAAGCCAAAATGGCAAAAATGTGGTTCCGTAGCCAAAATGGCAAAAACGGAACCCTTATAGATTCGTCATGTCCGTCTGTCCGTCTGTCCGTCTGTCCGTCTGTCACAGCCGATTTACTCGGAAACTATAAATACTACAGTAACGAAATTTGGTAAGGATATGTGTTGTACGAACCGCTACAGGATTATGATACTAAATTGTAAAAAAAACCATTGGGCTGGGGGCCCTCCATACATGTAACTGAGGGATAGAAAAATTTTTTTAGTTGTATATAAGCGTGTGGGGTATTAATAGAAAGGTCTTTGAAAATGATATGAAGGTTTATAAATCTCATTTTCATTTAAGCAAATCGTTTTCGAGATATCAGCTCTCAAAGTCTCAAAATGTGTCCCCCCCCCTCTATTTTTTAAACTACGCGATATAGAATTCTAAAAAAAATATATGTTATGCACATTAATAAACTCTATCAACGATTTTTGGTTTGATTCAATTATCTCCTATAGTTTTTCAGGTAGGTTGATTTAACTGTATTTTTTAAATAATAAATTGATAATGGTACGGAACCCTTCGCGCGCGAGTCCAACTCGCACTTGGCCGGTTTTTATTTTTTTATGAACTATAAGTACTACCTACAATTATTTGTTTGCCAAAAAACCATCTTAACCAACTTTTCTCAATATTTTCCTTCACAAAAGAGCCACGGACATTAAAATACGTCACGTAGTCAACGGAACAATTAGCGCGACATGTTTCGAATGTGCCAGCATTCATTTCCAAAAGTCGTTAAAGGAAAATAAGTTTTGCTCGATGTATTTTTTAATTATTCAGTGTTTACTTTAAAAGCAATTACTTGGGACAGCATAGGACGAGCTTCAATTTTAATAAATTGAACTATACCCACAACAAGCTCGTACAATCAAAGCCAAAATTTGGTGTCATCATCATCATCGTCATCATCATCATCAGCCTATGTTAGTCCACTGCTGCTGGACGTAGGCCTCTCCTATTTACTATGCGTATAGACGCATTAGGAGGTAAATGCCCATAATCGACACGCTGGGCAATCGGATTGACGATCGCAGTAATGTGTCCACTACGTTGACGCTGCTGCTGCCCATCATCAATCTTGTAGAATGGTCAGTGACACTTCAATTCCTTAGTCGACTCTTATGACACCGGCAGGAGGAGTTGGGGTGGTGACAAATGTATTCTTACTGCCGTCACCACACGGCAAACAGGACAGCATACCTAGGACTAGCTTAAATTTTAATAAATTGAACTATTTCCACAACAATCTTGTACAGTCAAAGCCAAAATTTGGTGTATACGATAGTATAAAAATGTTCAAAAATAAGGCCCTACTGTACTTTAATTCTGTGTAATAAGAACGCGGAAACATATTTATAAGAGCATTATAGCATATTTGTGCACGAAATAACTACACCTCAGGTGGCTTATGACGGTCCCGTTTTATCTATTTATCGTGCTACGCATCACTTTCGTACTTACAATACTTACATACTTGTTAGAACCTGACGGCAACAACGACAAACGATTAAACACGGTACCATAATAAGCCTACAGAATAATATATGTTCACAAATATAAATGCTCACATCGGAATAATAACTTCTAACTGCTACAGCACTAACACTACCTACAAGCTTTACCATAATAAACAATTCAATCTCCAACTAAATCAGCGTCAAACCCAAATTCTGTGCAACTTATTTTAGGATCAAACATCAAATATGATACCAAAATATCTTGATTAGCCCGTTGTAGAGAAGTAATTTTGGAAACAAAATATTGGTAGACTATATCCGAGTTTCCATTTCAATTTTGGACTGGAAAACATTGCTTTGTCTTCAAGCTAGGATCGTTGAAAGATAATCATTTATGCAAAAGGATTTCCGCGCTGGAGCAGGATTGGGATTAGATTCTAAATTCGGTGGAATAAATTACGGTACCTGTAACCGCAACGGAAAACGCGACTGAAACTACTGCCGAGGAAATCTGTTTGAATAGCTAGTGACATTGTAAGACATTGAGCTGTCGTATGTGTGTTCTAGTAAAGGAACTGTTAATGGACCGGATCTATTGGATAAACACTTTTACGATTCTCACTTATGTTTTGCTCTGCACTTATAGTCGATGTGAGAGTAACAAACTTTTGAACGTCCCTCTCGTCTAGGGCATGCAAACCGGTTTTTATTTGTATGAGATTACGATGATAACCGGTTATTAACCCTTTTTACATACTTGCCAAAACCGGTTTACATGCCCTACTCACGTCTAATCAGGGGTTACTAGTCACTTGGTAAATATAGTAACCCCGATCCTCTAGTTAAGCCTGATTGAAATAAACAAGCCACATAACGATTTCATGAAAGACATCCAGTAACACTTACCTATAACTTGAAGGTACCCAATTTGGCTAACCATAGAGTTACTATTTACTTGGCACATAATAATATAGTACCTACCTCTGTCTTGCTGGAAATGACTGAAATACTTACTTACTCCGCTGTCTCAGCGACCCAACGTGGATCTTGGGCTCCGATACGTGTTGGCGCCAATGCGCCCGGTTCTGTGCGATCTCCTCCCAGTTCTCTATCTGGTCCGGTATCTTGGTCTACTAACCGGTCTGCGTCCACTGGGCCTTCCTAGGAAGGCCTTCTTCACCGCTCTGCCAACTGGCATCCTAAACACATGTCCGAGCCAGCGAAGCCTTGCGGATTTAATTTCACCAATGATGTTGGGCTCAGAAATTATGTCCTTCAGCTCTTGGTTGGTCTTGGTGGAACTGACAGAAATAGATCAGCCATGATTTGGGCTTTGAGAAAGACATCAAGTAACACTCACCTCCAACGTGGCTGATCATTGCTTTAGTATTTACTTGGCACATATAGTACCCCCGATCCCCCTGCTAAACTTGGCTAACGTGAAATACCCAAGTCTTGGCGTTTATTTTAGGAAACGGTTCAGCAAAACTCACCTACAAATTGAAGGTACCCAACTTGGCTGATTTTAGGGTTAGTATTTACTTGGCACATATAGTACCACGATCCCCCTGCTATACTTGGCTACCGTGGAATACCCAAGTCCTGGCGTTTAATTTATGAAACGGTTCAGCAAACCTCACCTACAACTTGAAGGTACCCAACTTGGCTGATCATAGGGTTAGTATTCACTTGGCACATATAGTACCCCCGATCCTCTTGCTGAACTTGGCTCACGTGGAGCAGCCAAGTCATGGCGTTGTCGTGGGAGACGGAGAAGCGCGCCAACCGCGTGATGACGTGGCGATGGATAGTGAGGATCATCTGACGGTCGATGTGAATCCAGGCCACCTGAGGACAAGTAGTAAGGCTTTAATTTGATGGACATAGGAGTCTAGGGTCTTCGCATATTATAACAACTCGACGCCGACTTAACTCTATGCTAAGTTCAAGTTTTAGTGTTTGATAAAGTAGTGTATGACGAGTGGTATATGCGTTGTACACTAAAGGTCAATCCCGACACGTTTGTCATACATTCAACACACGTTGTCCAAGCGGCGGCTATGCGTTTGCGACTGATGTTCATTCGCGTTGTCCATTGGTGAACATTGGGTAGCTCAACCAGTTGACTACTCGTCAAAAGTGTGAGTAGAATTGCTGCCGCGTTGGAGTGGAGTTGTTATAATATGCGAAGACATTTAATAAGCTTGTAGACTTATGTAGTTTATTAGTGTCTAGCCACTGTCTACATTATGTTACTGTCTACAGAACGGAATGTCTACGGTTCTGCGAGATGATGGATGCTAGGCCATCCAGTGTGTACAGCTAAATTGTCAATTTAATTTGTTTAATGTATTAATTATTGTGATTGTTATAATTTTCGTTTCATGACATATTGGCTTAGCTGTAAGGTCATGTAAGCAAATTTATGAAATAAAATAAAATTATTTGTGGATACATAATGAACGATGTATCTAAAGTAAAGTAAGTCTCCCAAATTCATTGATTGTGTTTTCCATATTCATTGATATTTTGTACGCCCAAAAGTATTTGAGAATCGGTTTCTCTAAGTTTTCAACTCGTTCTGTTCATAGATACATACAAATGATTGTTCGATTATTACTCTTGAGGTTGATTATTATTTATACGTGTAAATTCATACATTAACGGTTGAGTTATTTAGTAAATAGGTAACTACTAACTAGGTACTTAATGGACTCATCATGCACACCAAGTCTAGACTGAATATTCTTTCATAATATTTTAGCAAAACTGTTAAAAACAAATACTTACCTTCTTATAAACTAGCACAAAAGACTATAAAAAGTTTCTTTCTTGAAGAAAAGCAAAGCAGTTCTAATTATGGTGAAATTTCTTTGTCCTCGTTTAAAACTGGTCAGTAAAAAATGTCCTTCTTACGTTTTAAATACTTATTACAAGCTACTTTCAAAGGTTCCATAATTTCTGTTTGAAGTTTATTATAAGCAGCTTGTAGTTTCATATTTGGCCGATTATTTACTACCTACTTTAAAGTAGGTACATATTTATGAATAAAAACAGTACTTAAGGCCAGGAAGTACATACATATGTATTGTAGTAATGTGGGAAATGTATAACGAAAGTATCGAATCACATCACATCATCAGCATATATTAGTCCACTTTTCGATCATAGCCTTTCATTGGCCTATGCGTATGCACGCATTATGCCCATAATGGCTGCTGCCCATCATCAAACTTCGATAAATAAATGGTCAGTAACACTTCAATTTTTTAGCCTACAACCCAGCCCCACGCCCACGGGAAGAGTTTTGTTGTGTTGACGAAAAATGTATTCTTACTGCCGTCACCACACAGCACAGGGTCCGAAACAATAACTATAATAAAAGCACATTTTTTTCATTCCAAATTTACGGCTCATGGATATATGCATACTTCCAATCCTCACCAACGGTGCTCAGACTTGATCGTTGACATCATCTCAAAGGTTCAAAACCGGAATTTTCCAGCGAGCTTTAGAGCGTAGCATATTAGGTGTGAAATTACAGGACCGAATCCGGAACACTCCGCTGCGCTCGCAGACTAAGATAGTGGATGTGACTCGGAAGCAGGTTAAGCTGAAGTGGGACTAGGCTGGTCACGTCTGTCGGATGCCGAGTGAGCTGCGGGCCAGGATAACCACAAGCAGCCTAAGAGCTCCAATTGGAGACGCGGCAGACCTCGTCGGCGATGATGAGACGAGCTGGACTCCTTTTTGAAGGAGTGACCGGAAACAGACCGACATAAATCAAATTGGAGAAAAGGGGAGAGGCCGTTGCCCAGCTCTGGGACACTACGACTATAGGCTCAGAACATAAAATAGATAGAAGTAGAACTTACGTCGGTAAGTATTAAAACCAAGTATTTGATTACGACCATAGTTACAAACTGTGGCGGTAGAAACTGTTAAAGGTAAAGCACATTCAATAAATCGGAACCTGGGATGTTCGAGAACTAGTTATGTCAATGTTTTTAAAGTTTGCGCGTTTACCGCTAAAAAAACCCCATTTACTGTGGCTCCAAAGTTCCAAGACACAGCTCTTACCATGTCAGTGAGTATTGGGATCCTCGGAGTCGACATTTCCAACGACGTCCAATTCCGATGTCACCTAGAGGGAAAAGCTACGCTGGCATCCAAAAAGCTCGGGGTGCTCAATAAAGCGAGGGGATACTTTACTCCGGGGCAAAGACTTCTGTTATATAAGTCGCAAGTCAGACCCCATATGGAGTATTGCTGTCACCTCTGGGCAGGAGCACCTGTATACCAGCTTGCACCCTTTGACTCGGTTCAGAGACGAGCTGTCCGAATAGTCGACGATCCCAGACTCACAGGCGGTATTGAACCCTTAAGTCTAAGGAGAGACTTCGCCTCCTTATGTGTGTTCTATCGTCTGTACAATGGGTTGTGCTCTGAAGAACTGTTCGACATGATGCCAACGTCCACTTTTCATCATCGCACCGCTCGCCACCGACTGGGCGCTCATCCTCACACCTTGCAACCTAAATGGTCGCGCACCGTGCGGTTTCAGAGGAACTTCCTCCCGCGGACGGTCCGTCTGTGGAATGAGCTCCCTGCCGAGGTTTTCCCGTTGGACTACAGTATGGGGTTCTTCAAAAGAGGAGTGTACAAGTTCTTATTGGGTCGGCAACGCGCATGTGACACCCCTGGGGTTGCAAGCGCCCATAGGCTACGGTGACTGCTTTCCATCAGGCTGGCCGTATGCTTGTTTGCCACCGACGTGGTATAAAAAAAAAAAAAAAATGTGACATCATAAACAAATTACGACGTAAGAAAATTGTTACTATTAGTTTTTATTTTAACATGGTTTTAAAATAGCCCAAGATTCCAGTTTGGAAATCTGCAAGACGCACCACCATTAGTGTGTGTTTGAGATAAGTTGATTTGACTGTAAAGTACTTTTTAGTACAGATGGTGCCTTTTTTACGCGCAAGTGCGAGAAGTGGCTTATTTAAAAAAATCTGCATTAAAAAACGTCGTACGAGACACGTGCAAAAACGAAATTCGTAACTCGTGTCGATTTAAAACACTCTCGAGTGAAACGAGTGGCGATGTTTTAAAACACGAGCGATAGTGTTTTAAAACATCGCCACTCGTTTCGAATTTCATGTTTTTTGCACTTGTCTCGTAATGTACTATTTTATAATCGCTGCTACGGAACCCTTTGTTTATGAGTCCAACTCGAACTTGTTTGGTTTTGCAATAGTTTTGTATACACAACTTATTTCGCATGCGTATGATTATATTAACCCTACACCTGTTAAGTACAGTCTCATTCCCTTTTAAATGATTAGCACCATTTATTTCACCAAGCACGTACTATCGGAAATTGAATATCAACCACACGCTCCTTTACTATTACCTAACCTCTGTTAGAGTAATGTCATTCTGCTCCGGTTTTCAATTTATGGATAATTTGCGATTTGCTGCGTCGGGATATGGCTGAGTGACGGTGAATCCATTACGGCTTAAACGCATCATGGTTGTACCATAGAGAATTAACAAACCATAGAGATTGCTAAAGTCATCTTTATCCGCTTGCTAAGTTAGGAGACGTTTATGAATAAGGGAATAAAACTAAAGTAGTAGGTTTAAATATAATCTAAAGCAAAGCGGTATTAAAAGTGTAAATAAGGATTTTTTACACATACAAACAATTTTACCTGTTTGATAATAACTTAATAAGGTATACACAAGAGGAACAAACAAACTGATTTATAATGACTTTCGATCTTATTACATTATTTTCAAATATTATGAGCTTATACGTAACACATTAGTTCTCACAACACTCGCTTAGAATGTATTATCATGTAATACTTAACACTCTATAGTTGAGACTCCTCTCTGGAGTCTCTGGTTATACTCGTACGTACCTAGTTGAATATGACTTCGAAATTGATACTTCGAATGGATCTGATCAATTCCTCTGCTATGCATTTCATATTGTATGATATCCACTTGTAATTATAACTAAAGGTAAAGGTTACAAACCTTTAGTTTTTTTTTTAGGCTTTTGTTATTAAATAAATTATATTTTTGAGTGTAAGTACACAGTCATACACATTATAAATTGTCTTAGGTAATTGTTAAACCAAGCAAATAGCCAAGTAACGGTTTTTTCAAGTAATTGTCTATATATATACGGCCTTATTCATAAAAATTCCTTGTTGAAGGTTTGAGGGGCCCAATAGTTATCGAGCCGATAAGTCTTGTTGAACGGTTTATAAGAAGTGTTATTCATAAACGCTCAATATCTCTCCGATAACTGTTGAGCCGCTGTTGAACGGATTAGACGCGTTATGTTGGCGCCTTGACAAAATCATAGACAAAAATGTGGTCTCACCGCAAATTAAAAAAAAGTTTGACAGCTGTCTGGCGGGAATTCGCAAATATTTAAATTAAAAAATTTGGAGATTAGTTTTCCCACCATTTCTGATTCGTGTAATGTTGCATGTAGAGAAAATCGAAACTGCGTAACTACTTACAATAAATCATCGGATATTTATTTTAAATACCTATCTAAATATAATTAAGGATCTCTGGATACATATTTAATAATAATCAGATGAATAGACGATATAAAAAACTATACACCAAATCAGACTTTCATACCTTATCTTTTCTCTTCTGCCTACTTTAAACGCATGGTTATGCACCTGTCAAAAATCAGCTGATCAAAATTTTGGCAGCCATCTTGTTAAATAAGAAGTTATAAGACCGTTATAGAAGGGTCCTCGGCTCTATAACTTTCGGGGGATTTATAGTAGGTTTGAGCGGCTGAATAGCGCTATTGAACGTTTATGAATAACGTTTTTAGCCATCCGGTCAACAACGACCCATCAGCGGGCGCGTAACTTTTTATGAATAAGGCTGATAGTGTCTAATCTGAAAAAATATTTTACTGTTATAGTTGAGCTGCCCATTCTGTAAATAGTCAATGAAAATAACAATAGTATTTAGAAGTCGCTTCTAACAAAAGTAGCTAGTTGTTATATTTTGATAGTTTGTCACATTTTTTTTTTATTCACTGTAAATTTATTCTACAACGTTTTAATTGTACTTATTCATCTCAATATCAGCGTGTAAAGTAAACTTCATACGTATAGCTGAGGATCAACGTAAATACTGAAACCACTTCATCCCCAAATACCTTTACCACGAATCACAGAGAGGATGCCTTCAAACGCTTTGAGTCCACAAATAGCAAAATAACCACTAACTTTAATTCCTAAGGCAAACAAAGGTGAACTTGCGTTGCTTTGACAAAGTCACAAACACACTAAAACCTGGTCCGCAGAGCCCCTTACTACAAGTCACAAGGTACCTACGTCACCAATGTTTTTACAGTTTAAAAAATAAGTTCAGTAAGGGTAATGTGAATAATGTTGGTACACCTGTTGCGACACGACGATTTCCTCAAGACCATCATAGGGAAAAGTAGAAGGCAGAAGAAAGAGTCGCAGGCCAAGAATAAAATCGATCGCCAATCCGCTTGCCCAGCGTGGCGATTTTGGGTATTTACCTCCTAATGCGTTTATACGCATAGTTAATAGGAGAGGCCTACGTCCAGAGGTGAACTATCATAGGCTGATGATGATGATGAAGTTATAAAAAGTTGATAAGAGATTTATCATTATTGACTTATTCTGTCAACAGAATGAAAACAGATTAATTTAGTGATTGATTTTACTCCAGCATAAATTTTATGCTCGAGAAAAATCAATCACTAAATTGCACAAGAAATACGACATTCATGGTATATATATTTATTTAAAGTTTCATGATTATCACTCATAATACATTGATTTTAGTATTACGGAACTTAATCATGTGTAATTTATTTCATACAATATATTTATTCCTGGAGTATTTCATCATCAGCCTATGATAGTCCACTGCTGGACGTAAGCCTCTCCTAAAATTAACTATCCGTAATTGCATATAGACACATTAGGAGGTAAATGCCCATAATCGCCACGCTTTCGCACGCATCGGATTGGCATTCGCAGTAATGTATCCACTATGATGACGCTGCTGCTCATGTGACACTTCAAACCCTTAGTCGGCTCTTACGGCACCCGCAGTTGAGGTGATGACAAATGTATTCCTACTACCGTCACCACACGGTAAAAAAAGAAAAAATATATTCAACCACTACGAAAAAACAAGTCAGTTCTACAAGATAATGAGGTCTATCAATGAAGTACCATTGGTAAGGGCTCCCGTACCATATCGTTGCCGCACTGCGCAGCCGATACAGACTGCATATTTTATGCGCTCGACGAAAGCATCCTACGATCCTTGCGTACTTGCGTTCAACTTTGGTTTTAGCTCGTGTGTTTGAGATTACACAGTCATATAAATTTCAAGAGCGAGCTGTAACTAGGTTTTAGTTTTCTGAGACCAAGATAAGAGTTTAATGGAATTGGAACAGTGACTGGTTAGAGATTATAGCGTTCACGGGGAACATAGACAACGCTGGTTCGATTCCGACTGCGCCAAGCACAGGTTTTGGTAAATCCCTTTATTCGGCCATTAAAAGAAAATTGATTTGCAAGTTTTTGTGACCCAAATGGAATTATTTTATTAATTATATTGATTTGTGTTTTTTATGCTGTCTCACTACTGTGTAGTTACTCGTATTTTGTAAAATTATCAAAAGCGCCTAGCTTTATTAAGAGATTGCACATTATCTGGAGAGCCTTAAGACCAAGTGGCTGCGTGGTTAGGCATCAAAAAGCTAAGTGCGTTGGATCGATCCCCACCTCGAACGTTGATAACTAGGTCTTTTTTCTTTGGTTTTTGTTCCTACTTGACATCTTATATTTATTTTTTTTGTAAAATGGCTCAGAATTGATTTCCGTTTGATTATAACTGTGCATTTTATTTCGTTAAGCAATCATAACGAAATGCATCTACATTCACCTGAGAGCTTTATATTTTCTAGATCCTATCCTAAAAATATCCACATAGCGAAATTTACTAGCGCATAAATCACTGGCCCGCTCTAACAGCATTTACCTGAGATATTTTATGTCCTCATTTTGGTCTCAACATTATTTTTCTGAAGATAGAAATGCATGATGTTGAACTGATTATTCCAAGCGAAGCTGTATTAATTTAGAAAATCATTATGTTTGTCTATGCGTTTGTTCTGCTCTACAAATAGTATCTTATCGAAATCGAATCAAATATGAAACACTAAATATGTAATAAAAAACCGGCTAAGAGCATGTCGGGACATGCTCAGTGTAGGGTTGCGTAGTTATTCAAAAACGGCTGGCCCAATTATGTTCGGAATAGTTTTGTTCTAAAGCACTCTATAAGCCCGTTATTGATGATTTCTTCATATTTTTTGAACCCACGGATCACAAGTTCACGGATCTAAAAAAACAATTGTGAAGTTGCCTAAAGAGGCCGTCAATTAAATATATAATACGCGATTATGTGCGTTAAGAGCATTGCAAGCGAAACCATAAAGGAGCCATCTCACCCGGCACAGTCATCGGAGGATCAGCTACAAATGCCGGGCACACCTCTTACTGGTAACATCATTGCGAGCGAGAACAGAAGGAGGGCATCTCACCCGTTACAGTCGGCGCTGGAAGATCTGGCACAAATACCGGGAGAAGTATCTCACCCCGTACATGTACCGTCGGAGGACGTGCCACTACGAGTATTACCGGGGGAGTTGCAGCTCCTACGGTACCAGATCACCCTACTGACAGAAAAACTGACAAGTGCCGTCTCTAGTATTGCAAGTTATCGAGTAGAACTTAGGGATGTTAAAGAAAAACTTGAAGTAGTCGCGGCTAAATTGTCAAATATTGAGCCTGCCCAGACGTGTACATGTCGTCACATTGCCGAAACCGAGTCATCCATAAACACAACGCAAGAAAACAACATCTCGTCCAAACCAAAACGAAGAAACAAAAACAAAAATAAAACCGTTAGAAGTAAACGCGGAGTGGGGGAGTTACGACCGCATCCGTCCTTGGTGACCACGGAGTCGGAAATTTCAAGGGTTATTGTGGGGGGTGGAGCGCCTGGTGAGTTGTCGGTGCAAGCCCGGGCGACGGAATCTCTCCAAGATAGCGACGATAACGTTGCGGTACGACCTAACGTGACCGTCGAGAACGAAGCTGCTGAGTTGTCTAGGGGCGAATGGCAGACTGCAGCTGGCCGAAAGCAAAGACGTTCTACCTCTATACGGTGCACTGCTGGCCCTGATGTCACGGTATTGAAAGCCGTTGAACAGCGCAAATATATTCATCTCTGGAATATGTTGTCCGGCGCAGAGGAAATACGTGCATACCTACAAGACTTGTGCCAGGGAAGACCAACTACAGTAGATGAGTTGAAACCAAGGGGCGATTATAAATCGTTTAAAATTGGAATCCTCCCAGAGTCCTATAATAAATGTTTATCTGCTGAGTGTTGGCCGGAAAATGCCCGCGACAAGGAGTGGTTTTTTCGGAAGTTTCCTCGGAGACAGACGGGGAACAAAACATGTGCCTAAGACGTTCTCGTTGAATCTCTATTATCAAAACGTACGTTGGTTGAGAAGCAAACTTGACGCCTGGAGAAATAGTTTGATAACATCTGATGACCTAAACCTGGTAGCTGTCACGGAGTCAAACCTGGACGAGTCAGTTTACGATGCCGAGGTTTGTGGAGATTCTGGTGAGTGGAGGGTGCTGCGAAGAGATCGCGACGGGCGAGGCGGCGGTGGAGTCCTACTGGCAGCGCGCGCGCCACTACATCTGGAGCGGTTAAAGCATTACGAGACCGCTTGCGGAGAAGATCTTTGGGCGAGGTTCAACATTTCCGGTCAATATATATATGTGTGTGTAGTCTATATGCCTCCCCGAACCTCCGATGAACTGTACTTTCAGTGGTTCGACAGTGTGGAGAAAGTGTGCCTAGAGCATGGTAGTTCTAAAGTACTTATTGCCGGAGATTTAAACCTGTACAGTGCTAGTGCGAACATTGAAAGGTGGTTTCACTGTTTTACTAATGTTTGTAATGTAAATCAATATAACAGCGTGATTAATATGAATGGGAGAGTGTTAGATGTGGTGTTGGCGAGTGCAGAGATGAGTCCCGCAGTGCTCGTGCGGCCTGCTGATCCTCAGGAGGTATTGTCGAAAATCGATCCCCACCATCCCCCCATCATAGCCCATGTGGTATATAGCTTATCGTCGGGAACTGAATTAATGGACCCCTCCAATATAAGTAGCATTAGTGATTGGAATTTTTCAAAGGCTAACTACTTCAATCTATATTGCGAAATTAGAGATGTGGAGTGGGAGCAATTGTACAAGTTTCAAGGCACCGACGAGTCAGGTAGAATTTTTCTATGAAAAGTTATATCGCATTTTTGACCGTTGCATTCCAAAAAAAGTACGTAAGCGTTCGTGTAGTCGCAGTTACCCCGTCTTCTACACGAAATGCATCATCCGTGACATCGAAAAGAAAGTGCGTCTTCATCGTCAGTGGAAGCGAACGGGCATTGGTTCAGTCTATGAGGGCTACAGTCGGCTCCGTACCAGAATCAAGAGGGAAATAAATGAAGCGTACAATAGCTTTATGCGGAGAATATCTAGCAATTTAGCGAAAAACCCAACTCAATTCTGGTCCCATGTCAGTTCGCTTCGCTGTAAGGGGGGGTTAGAATCGAAAGTCACGCGCGGAGATGTCGTATACTCTGGTTCTGATGCCGCTGCAGCATTTGCGGCGCATTTCGCTTCGGTGTTTCTACCAGATGACCCAATTCTGGACCCGGAACAAGCCAGTACGAGTTCGTCAACTAACGCTCGCTGTGTCGACATCAGACAGTTTAGTGCGAGTGATGTACGGCTAGCAATCAAAAAATTAAAACCAGGGGCGGCACCTGGACCCGATGCAATACCGGCATTTGTAATTAAGGCATGTGTGGATGACTTAATCTCTCCTATATTGTTTATTTTCAACCTCATCCACCGAACTGGAGTCTATCCTACTTCGTGGACAAAATCCCGAGTTACACCAATTCCTAAAAAGGGATCGAGGTTGAAAGTAGAGAACTACCGACCTATCGCAATTCTTAGCGCCATAGCGAAGATATTTGAGTCGGTTCTGCATAGCAACCTTCTCCCCCAGTGCCTGCCTCACATCACCAGTGCACAGCATGCCTTTTTGCCAAAGAGATCCGTGGCTACAAATCTGCTTACCTTAACACATGTGTTGTCTCACGAGTTAGATGGGAAGGCTCAAGTAGACGTCATATACCTGGACTTCCAGAAGGCCTTCGACCGTGTTGACAACGACATTCTACTGATAAAGCTTGGAGCCATGGGATTTACGCCCAGACTTCTGAAGCTTTTTGCGAGCTACCTCTCTGATCGGAAGCAGTATGTAAAGTATGGTCCATATGTGTCGGAACCTTATCACACGCGCTCTGGTGCTAGCCAAGGATCTAACCTAGGACCATTCTTTTTCGTGCTGCTCATAAATGACCTTTCAGACGAAGTACGCTATTCCAACGTGCTGCTTTTCGCTGACGATGTGAAGTTGATCAAGCCGATCCAAAGTCAGAAAGACCGTGAGGAGTTGCAGGTGGACATCGATGCAGTGTACCGTTGGAGTGTTAGCAACAAGCTGCATTTCAATGCCGACAAGTGTGAGATGCTGACGTTCACGCGGTCCAACAGACGTAACGAGCCTCCGTATAGTATTGGTGGTGTGCCAATCGCCCGTCCAGGGCATGTGCGGGACTTGGGTGTGATCTTTGACCCGGGACTTACATTCCATGATCACATCCAAGAAGTAACCAAAGCTGCATCAGGGAGACTCGGCTTTGTCTTGCGGAACACTGCACCTTTGAATCATCCACGCCACCCGTGTGCTATATGCGGCACTGGTTCGCAGTATACTCGAAAGCAATGCAGTGGTTTGGAGTCCACCTGAGAGTAAATATAACCTCATGTTGGAACAAATCCAGAAAATGTTCTTGAGGGCGCTTTACAAGAGAATGCATTCGTATTATCCCTACATGTACCCAACTTTATTCTTACAGGGGCAGCTGGGCTACGACTCCCTACAGTTGCGTAGACTATTATCATTAGCTAAATTTGCCATTGGTATAGTTAGAAATAAGATCGACTGTGTAGCTCTTGTTGAAGCGTTCGTGAGTCTTTTTGCCCCCGGATCTTATAGTCGTGCACGAAAGCATCCCCTGCTGGCGGTCCCGACGGCGAGCACGCAGATTCCCCGACCATCCGTGCGCTCGCGTTTCTCAACTCCGTGCTCGGTGCATATCCACGTGATCTGTTTGCGAGCTCGATCGGACGACTGATGACAGAGTGTAAGAAGGTAGCGGAAAGTGTGATGCCTGCGAGCACTACTTCATAAGTTTTACTTTAAATTGTGTCCATTGTATTATATGTTTATGTTTATGCCGCATTGGCTATGCTGTAATGGTATAAATGTTATTTTGTAAATAAATGTAATGTAAATGTAATATTATATGCAGGTACCGGTGACTTGAGCGTAATAGGACTTACAAGTTGAAGATACCCAGTAGCCGTTGTAATGTAGTTACTCCAATATTTGTATGTTTTCTATAGCGGGTATATCGAAACCGGTGTACCTACTTTTGGCATTCGGAATATAACCGTTGATCTTATGACTGCGTATTCATTCCTGATATCCCTATACTTCAGCCGTAGCATGAGTTGGAAAGTAAAAGATACGTTAGATTTTGATTGATTCGTAACGCATTATATCGCGCTCGCACTGAAATATTGGAGCTAGCGCGATGCCCTGCTTTACGTATCGAGTAAAACCTAACGTTACCGATACTTGCAGCAATCATAGTACGGCTACAGGATAACGTAAAGTGGAGGCACCTTCTGGGCAAACTCACTCCATCGTAGGCCACGTCTCTGCCCTTGGCTAGTCTATGGCCATGAGTAAGCCTATTTCAAATATAAAAAAAAGGATAGTAGGAAAGCGAACCCTGGCAAAGAAGAAGCATAACGCTAGGTAGAAGAAAAAGAAAGTGTAGACTGTAGGTATCGACTTCTACTGACATTTAGAACGCAGAGTAAGAGCTTTGGTAATAATCTAATGATGTAAAGTTATGATAAACTGGAGCATAACTCAGCGAGCTTCAGAGTAATTTAGCACCATCTCTGTAAGACTTTAAAGTACAAAGATAATTTGCGGGATTTGGATTGTTGCAAAAGTTCCCGTGTTTGAATTGGATTCTTACATAAGCGGCAAACAAGTATACGTGCCGCTTTGTAGTAAAATCAGCTACCGTGTCGTAGACTATGTAAGTGATTTTCCAAGGAGCGTTTTAACCGCTTGGATTCATCATTGTCGTCTCGCAATTATTACCAAAACGGCAGGCCGAGTCGTAATAACATTGATTAAGATAGACTAGGTATTGGTACTAAATTACGTTTACATTAAAATAACACTCTTAGAGTCATTTGTTGCAACAATACGGCAAAAACGTAAAAACACTGAATATTTACCCATGCACCGCCTGCAATGTCAGTTACATATTTGAAGAAATGCCTTTTAAAAAAAGAACACGGGCAGATTTTTCAATCTCCAGTTGGACATAGTTACGGAAGAAGAAGCCAATTCACACGATTTAGCTTTATTTGTTTCATCATCATCATCATCATATCAGCGGAAAGACGTCCACTGCTGAACATAGGCCTCCCCCAAAGATTGCCACAATGACCGTTCCTGTGCCACCCGCATCCAGTGGACTCCTGCGACCTTCACTTATTTGTTTATCCAGTTAAAACTATTTATAAAAAAAGTTCTGTCCATTTTTTCTACATGGACAAAAGACTTTGCAAAGTTACATATATCTCGGAAATCATCCCTAAAAGTGTATATGAATTTCAGGTTTCGTAATATAAGGCAACACAGGTCATATAAGTAGGTAATTCAGACCGAAGGACAGCCATACGATGAGACTATAAGAGTTAAATTTACGGAAGTCGCAATAAATTATCATATCTTATCTAAGATATCTTCACCATTCTGATTTCCTACAATAGGTTACATTTTGAATAGGCAAATAATGGTCACAATTAAATTCTAACTGCCCTCCCAACCTCAGTTCTCCGGGAGCCGTACCATGAGTTGCAAAGTATCGGTTACCTTAGGTTTTACTCGATACGTAAAGCAGGTCATCGCGCTCGCTCCGATAAATAAGTGCGAGCGCGTGAAAATGCTTTACGTAAATCGTAACATAACCGATGCTTGACAATCACCCAATTTTTTTTAAACAATCGACTTCAACCTATTTCTCCAAGATGATAATCTATCATTTCCATCAAATAAATCAAGAAATACAATTTTCCAATGATGGAAATGATATTTCTGAATGCAAATTCTTGCAAATTAATGAAGATTTGGTAATCTTCATTCAAAGCACCATACAGGCTATAGCATTTGAAGAGATCCTTCGATTTATCCAATATCCCATCATCAGACCCCAACTTGGTGCCAACGGGACCATCTAGAAAAAAAAATCGGTTAACGATTCTCGGAGATATCGGGTGCACTGAAAAAAAAATTTACCATAGTGACTTAGGTTGGCTATACAGGGTGAGCAGTTCAAATGGGTCAGTGGGGAGGTTTTGGAAACCATAACAGATAGCGAAATCTTGTCTTAGGAACTATGGCTTCGATTTTAGTAAAATGAAAAACTGCATTCATACATTTACAAAAATACGTGTGCTCGATCCGGGAATCGAACCTTAATTTTTTGAAAAATAAAATTTTATGATTTTCCTTTGGATATCGGTTGTGTAGCTCTTAAATAGTAAATGCTACTAGGAAATATAATATGTAAAACTAATAAAATGCATTGTTTTCTAACAATTAATTTTTTTTTTCAATACTTCAGTGCCGCCGCCGGCAGTTTGAATTTGTAAGGAGAAGTTCCAAACTATGAGAGATAGCGAAATCTGTTAGTAGGAATCATGGCTTCTGTCAAAAAAAAAATGCTATTATTATTAAATTTAAAACTAATTTAGTAGAAAATGCCAACATAAAAAGTTTGGTCAAATCAAAAAAAAATTGTGGTAAGACCGAATTCAATCTTAATTTCCGGTAAGAATTACGCAAGATCCGATAAATCCAACTTAACATTTTTTTCAGTGTAACACACATACGACAAATCTGTCAAATTGAGAACATTCTCCTATTTTTGAAGTCGTTTAAAAACTCATGGTACGGCTACAGAGCTCTGGAATTCTACGGCTAAACTGGTATCCGAACGGGACATTCGGAATGCAAATTATCATTTACTGCTTGCATTGTACCTAATTGCGCTACTGAACAGAATTTCGGCGAAATATCGTTACCGGTTGGGGAATATGAATTGGCTGTTATCTCATCTGCGCTATTGTTCATGAATACGGCACAAAAAACGTCACATATATGACGTTTTGGATATCCTCAAACTACACAAAAAATTGGTTATGCCTCAGAGAAACTCGTGTCAGTTTTGTCAGCCATCATAACATTTATTTGAATGTTTATCACAAAGTTTTGATTCTCAATCTTGGTTGTTTTGATATGTATTTACGTACCTATGTATCTATCATATAGTAGAATGTCTTCGCTTAGTATCTATAAGCCTTAATTGAGCTTACCGTGGGATGAGGTCAATTTGGATAAAATTAGGACTTCTTTTTCTTCGAGAAAATCCCTACCAAACTCTACTAGGCCCTCCTTTTTGTGTTGAGCTGGTAGTCAAACAGAATTTTGATTTAAACTTTCGTGGTTATCACTCATATTTTAATGGCAAACGGGAATTACTTGCGTCATGCATTTATTAATATTATCCCGGTGTTACGGTATGCCCAAAAGATCAGCATAATATTAAAAGTTTACGCGATTTAATCCTGTTTGTCGTTAAAATGTGAGTTCAAAGAGAAGCTTGTATCAACAGAAAACCGACATATTATAACCTAACAATACTTTTGTTGTTGTAGTACCTAATCAATTTGCCTGTTTTTAAAGAGCAGCACCCATGGGAAATACCTCTTTAACATAAAAAAAATACGACCAGAGATAATAGCATCCATGCTAAATATATTTATAGATAAATACCTTCGTATTTTTCACTTTTGAATTCGAAAATACACACAAATTACTATTCATAGGAAAACTAAAATTAGTTTACTGAAATAAAACTATGAAAACGCATAAAATCGTGTATATTAATTAACTTTAACTTCATACCGACGTTTCGAACACTTTACAGGGTTTGTGGTCTCCGGGCAACTCTACGCGATGAAGTTAAAGTTAATCAATATACCTACGCGAGTTTATCCGTTTTCATAGTTTTATTTCATGTGTAATCTTCGCGGTAACCGAAGAAAATAATTTACTGAAATCAATAATCTAGATTAAACCTAGAGAGCACTTTAATAAACCCGTCGAGAACACACAAAATAATTCCATTCCGAACGCAAATTACCAAACCAAACATTTTTGGCGCCACGCTTCGTAGGTAAACCACAAACCGTCAAGCCAATACACCAGACTATTTGTTCCATCGTCTCTGTTTGTATTTCTACTTAAGCACTTATACCAATATTTACGGCAGAATCAAAATGTCTATCATTAAAATCCGGCAACATAAACTTTGTAATCCCATACTTAATCAGAGTAAACGGCACGTGAACAAACACGAAAGAAGCGTAACTCGGAGCAAGTGAAAAGTTGCCTCCTGCGGAGTCGCGTAAAGCCACGCTAAGCCGCTTTGCCCCTTTTTATTCCTCCACATACTCACCAGGCGATGTTCGGCGTTGCTTGGCGAGCGTGTTGTCTCAAACGAATTAGAGCGAATTGCGATCGCGTACTTTACAACTTATCTTGTCGTGCCCTTATTCATAAACGTCCATCTTAACCGCCATCAGGGGAGCTATTATGATCTCTTAAACACTACTCAGTTTAGGTTCTCCTTGTCAGTTTTTGACAGTTGGAACTTACTGACACTTCGCGGTTCAATTTAAGTACTAAACTGAATTGTATTTGTAGATCGCTGTAGCCCTCATGATACTAATTATTTGTTTACTCTTATCAGTCAAGTTGATATTTCGAGTGACTAATAAATTTAGTCCTTGTTAGTGTTTATTATAAAGAGGGGGTAAAGCATTATTTCAAGTGAAGATTGTGAACATGTTGCAACAGCCATTGAATGTCTTGGCTTGCCATAAGATATCTTCTGCAGACTTTTATCCAGCTACTTTGCATCTAAAAACATCAAACCAGTGTGGTGTGCCGTGACAGATATCTGTTAGGCAAACTTGAGCTAAATTCTTCAAAATAAATGTAAATATGTAAATCTACTGGACTTCTGAATTGGCTAAGTCATTTATAGTTATTTTGACGCAATTGAACGAAATAATGTTGCAAATGGGAATAATTTAATAAATGTTTGAAGCGACTGCATCTTATTTAATCTTTGTTACGGTCAAATAGATACCCATTAGGTAACATTTATGTATGAAATGGGCGCGGCCCCTAATGCGTTGTATAAACTAAATACTCGTAAATGGTGCTTTGATTAAAACAATATAATGTCTAGCCAAAACCATAAAAGTATATTTGCTGATTTGCCACAATTACAAGGACATTCCACGATAATATCTCTAATATAACGCCTTTTTTTTACTATTTCTGTAAATCCTCCGAAAACAATATTAGGTTTTGTTCGATTGTGTGATTTGGTATACAAATTGACAGTATTTTCTTCAGCTTTACTCATCGATTCAAGACAGAAGCTTGAATATAAGGTAATTTTTCGTTGAATTTGGTTGTCATAGATTTTATTATTTGATATGACCTATAACTATGAAAACGGATAAACTCGCGTATTTTAATTAACTTTAACTTCATTCTTTTCATTGGTATGTAGTTAAAGTTAATTAATATATGCGAGTTTATCCGTTTTCATAGTTTTATTTCATGAGTAATCCTCGCGGTAACCGAAGAAAATATTGATATGATCTCTTAAATGCGATTCAGTCTAGACTGAAGCTCGAGTGTGAAAGGTGTGAGGGGTGTTCTGTTTGTCAAATTTTGATAGTTATTCTATAGAATTGACGTATCGTAATTCAGAGTAGGTCCTAAACTAAATCACATTAGCAAGCATATAATGGTAGCCTCTCGGTATCAGTATTGAGAAGAATGTGCGGCAAGCATCAAGAATACCAGCGCAATTCCAACTACACACCTCGCTTAGCGACGCGACTATGATAAGTTTGTTTAAATGTTTCCCGACTTGACAAAAACTAGTCAAATGCAGCGCAATGAAAAGTTTACGGGGCGGCGACAGAGCTTAATGTTTGTCGTAAAAACGGGCCGAGTTCGCAGCGATTCTACCGTCGCAAAAACGCAGTAAAAATTTACTTTGCTACAAAGGTTATAAAATTTGCACGCTGTAAACACTACGTTTGGGATTTCGACGAACTGCGGCGACTTTGTAATATTCAAATAATATTTAGTGATGCTAAATGTTTTGTACATAAGTTTTATTGTAAGATACATGATATCGTCCATTAAATACAAAAGCGACACAAGTCAAAAATTTACTTTTTACAGGGGAGCTGTTTAAAGATTTTGTATTCGTTTTTTGTTCACAAAACATTTTTACAGCATTAATATTATATGTGTTATATATCAATTTGTAGGTATTTTAACCCTCTTTTGATGTGTTTGATTATTAGAAAGTAATATGTGCTGTGCAAGCCTTTATGAGCGTATACGTCCGTTTTGCATAAAAAATAACATGAACTCTGATATTTTTTTTTCCATCAAAGGCCACAAATACAAAAAAATAAGCATTTATTTCATTTAAAGCATACATCAAATCATGTCTTAAACATAGAAATACTGTTTATTAACAAAACCGAACCAGACAAAACTTTTTCTTACAATTTCTTTACTTACATATTGTCAGAACATGTTTATAGGTACCGTAAACCGGGGTTACTTTGATTAATTTTAACTTTGGTTACATATTTTGATGAATTTAACGGATGTACTAACTTAAAATTCATAAATAATTATTGGTTTACTTCAAGAATCAACCTGCTATATAAAAAAATGTGGTAACTTTAGTTAATAAATATAAAATAAATACAACGCGATCAAAGCTATATTGTTGAGAATGGAATTACTTTGATACCACTTATTTTTTACTACAAACCGGAAATAACCCACCTAAAAGCACGTAAATAATAAAAATCAGTTAATACATTTTTAGTTATTTGTTTTTTCTGTGTGTGTTGTATTTGTGGAGTGGTTACTATGATCCCATACTAAATGGTCCAAATTGATATGTTTTGACGGTTTACTAGTTTTTTCATTAGAATTGATGCAAGAACTTAATTTTTAGCGATACAAAAGCATATCTTTCAATACTTAATTGCAGCGATAATAAGTCTTTCCTAAAAATCTACTTATGATTAGTAATAATGTAACATTTTTTTTTTAGACGATATGACAGTTTCTCGCTAGTACTTGGGTACTACCTGTGTAGTGAAGTAATATACATGATTACTGTCAAGTCAAATCAACACTTTTTTCGATTTTTAAAAGATTTACATGAAATACACAAAAGTGACGTCACGTTTGTATACTACACTTATATTAAATAAAAGTTCTGTACAATAATTACTGCAGTCTTTATATTAGTAATAATTTATTCGTGTATGATACCGTGCATAATGTCTAATAATTTATTTTAAATACAGTCATCATCCCTATGTTGGTATTGCCAAAAGTGAAAAAATAAGTTTTAGATTCGTTAAAACATACAACGGGGTTAGATCTATGTTTGTTTAACTTGTATTGTATACAAATAATATACAGGAAAGTATGACAAATACTTAATAATCTGAAGTTTATGCCATTATTGTTTCTTCGTGATTATACTTAGGTACACAAAATTCACAGTCATCTTTTCCACACAATCTTTAATATACTTTTAAGTAAAACGAACACATTATAAAGTACCACGTTTTACAATTACCTACTGTTTTTATAAGATGTATTGTATTTTTTAAGATTTCATGCAAAAGAAACACAATTATTCAATCTGGTACATTTACGGATTTTAATATTATACTGAATTAAAAACGGTTGTAAATGCAACAATGTTTTTTGAAACGTACTATGAAGTGTATATTTTAGAATCCTAACTGCCACATTCCGTATTGCGGCTCCTTTGTTTATAAGGAAATCTAAACCATACATATTTACTTTATTCAAAACAGCATCATGTATAAATATGGCTCCTGTGATTGATGAATTTGAATATATTTTTAATTCAAAAAGGTTGCAAATCCTAATACGGCAGTTTTGATTAATGAAAAATCAAATTTAAGAGGATATTTTAAAATGAAAGCTGCCACATTCCGTTTTGCGACTCCTTTTTATATGAAGAAACATAAAACTTACGTATTTATTTTATTCAAAACGGCTACATCTACAAATATGGCACTTTTGCTTACATATTTCTTAACGTAATCACTTATTTTTTCGTTTTATGGCACTTTTGCACAAAAATGTCGTGCGTTTTGGTCAACGGTCGAGTCGCAACTGACAAAATGGCAGTTTAGCACTGAAGTTAGTCTCGAAAGAGGGATAGTGCAAAAAGGGCACCTGCATAATTTTGATACTTTCTAACGTCAAATCGACAGGTGTCTTAGTGCCACGTAAAATATCAGTGCTTATAATGTCGTTTTTGCAATAAAATCATTTTCACGGTTTTTGAGTTGTGTCGCTTTTGTATTTAATGGACGATATATTATAATAAAAATGGTGCTAATCTGTTTAAGGTCCCATTCAGTATCGTACGAAAAGATATTGATTACGAAAAAATGTTTTCAGTACAGATAGTACTTTTGCACGCGCTAATGCGAGAAGTGGTTCATTTTATGTCAGCTCAAACTTTGAGGGTCTATCTGTACTGATAAACGTCGTACGATACACGTGTGAAAAACACTTCTTCCGGTAGTGTTTTAATTCAATGCCACTCGAGCTTCATGTTTTTCACACTTGTATCGTAATATTATACTTTGTGTGGAGCCGGTCTCCCAAATAAGCCAACCCTCCATACCTAGAACATATTTTATTTTTCGAAAACATTTTTGCCTACATGTTCAACTATGGATCACTACTATTAACTAGTATAACTGTTTATATTATAAATATAAACATTGCTTAGTAAGTCGCGTGCAATAAAAATCAATAATTCGTTGAAAAAACAGTTGATAAGAAACGCCCCATTCAATAACCTCGATAAAGAAGTGTTGTGTGATTTTATCTGTTTACGAGTTAGTTACGAGCCTGCTACCGCGAATACCGAAGTTCGTAAATTTCGAGGATTAATTTCTGTTACTCCAACGCTAAAGCGTCATTAGAGTAATAGAAAGATATCCCCGATATTTACCGATTTTGTTGTTCGCGATAGGGCCGCAGAGCAGACCTGGGTGCTTAGCCAAGTTGCAAATCACTAACGCTTAATCGTCAATCGTAAACGAAATGACTGACTGTTTTTGTCGCACTAATATGTAAGAGTGATGGAGAGGGAAAACTACAATACGCTACTTAGCGTTAGCGATTGGCATCTTGGCTAAGCGTCCTGTTCCTTATTATTTAGTAGACTTCCGTAAAGTGAAAGTTACTCTTCCGTTTAGCAAGAAAATAAATACACCAAAGTCAACTCCAGAGCAGCGAAATAAAGGATGAAGTACATTGATAGTAATATGTCAAACTTCATATCATTTCGTTTAACAATCTCAAAACTGCTGTCCGCGCTGCAGACAAATATGTAAACGGGCAAAGAGCATAAATACGACATTTGTAAGGGTTATTTTTTCGTCTGAATTTGCATCAACTAACTTATATAGTCAGCAGTCTATCCGTCTATTTTCCTATACTATTATTTATGTTTTGTTGCTTCAAGTACTTGACAATTACAACGTCAAAGCGTCAGACGATCAAAACATTTATTTTCATCAGCCAAATGACGTCCATTGCTAGACATAGGCCTCACCCAGAGAGTGCCACTAAGATTGGTCGTGAGCTGTCCGCATGCAGTGGGTACCCGCAACCTTTACCAGGTCGTCGCACCATCTTGTGGGGGGTCTACCCACGCTGAGTCGTCCAGTGCTTGGTCGCCACTCGAGAACATGCCGACCCCACCGGTCATTGTTTCTCCGGGCAATAAGGCCAGCCTTGCCATTTCAACGTGGCGATTCTTTGCAACATTTATTTTAGTATTGTTTAATACACGTAATTGTATTTATACTTGATGTATGTATAACACCTTCCCACTCCGAATGTTCTAATACATTAAAACTTACACATATTGTAAACATTATATATGTATGTTGTGCTCTAGTCTGACTTGCACTTGACGATATTTTTAATAAAATGACGTCACTAATTTAAACACTACCTAATGAACCACTATAGGTATGCGCTACCTAAGCACTCGACCACCACCACTGCGGAATACCTTAAGGATCGTAAATCTTGGGGACTTAATTATAACTTAGTTCATCTACAATTTCGTGGTGCGAAATCGAATTTGCTAACTAGGTATCTACATGATATAGAATTTTCAATTATGTTCGAGCTTCAAGAATAGACAAAATGGCAAAATTAGATGATCTGTTTAATATACACGGTGCCCGCGAAGATTAAGTGTATTCCATTTTTTCATGACGTCTAAAAGGCATAAATTAAATTACCTAATATTAAATTCCTTTTAAAATATGATTCTTTTAGTTATTTTAGTCATTATCAGATCCAAATTAACACATAAGTAGGCTGGTAGCATTGTTATCGAAAAGGCGTTATATCAAAAAAGAAGACAGTACAGTCGCCATCAAAATATCTATCGGAGTTGCTACGGTGCTCAAAAATATCGGGACATGCACTTTAACACCATAACAAAAGCGGCGTGCTCAGATATTTGTGAGCTTTCTGGCCGCCTCGATATTATCATCTGATGGTGACTGTACAACGCTTTCCATTTTCGAAAAACATTTTACAATACAATACAAACTCTTTATTGCACACCTCAATAAATGAAAACAATTACAGAGAATCCCACAATGTCGTAACAGATGGGCTTGCCATAGAAAAAATCAACTGCGAAAGACTCTGGTCGTCACGGGACTCAAACCCGCTTCCTCTGGATTGCCGGTCCAACGTGCTTCCAATTACACCAGACTACCTTCCGTCAATCACAGCGAATTTAGTCAATGGTATTGTGATGTGAAGCTAATCACTAGCGACATCTGTTCTGTACGTAGTGTTTCGAAGGTACTACAACCTTAAGCCACTCAAAGACATGTATCTACCACAATCGTCCGCAAACTTGACAACCTCCGTTGCGTTGAATTTGCTATAGAGGGCGCTGTAATCAATTCATGATTAGGAAACATCAATTGAAATTACAGATAAAGTAGCGACTTAACAACGATAGACAACATAACTTTATTAGGTACCTATCTCTGAATGCAAATCGTTTCACATTGGTTTTCTAAATATGTTCAGTGAAAAACTATCTCAATCTTTTTGAGTACCTAGTACAAAATAATGAACAAGTAGAACAAAATGGCATCGGATTTTATTTGCCAGAAGGATTTATTTTTGTTGAACATAGTCATTACTATAGGTGCATTTAGACCAAACGAGCATTCGCTCATTTTATCCCCCACGACGAAATCAACGAATTTCGACGAAACACGTTCTGTGTAATGAACGAATTTTGTAGAGTGGGGGATAGAATGAGCGAATACTCGTTTGGTCTAAGTGCACCTTAAGAATTGAAATTATCTCATATAAATTTATTGACTTGTGTAATCCTTGTAGAACAAAAACGTAGACGCGCAAAAGACGTTGGTATTTATTGCCAAAGGTTATTCTTCACCAGTCAACAAAGCAAAGAAGTAACTATTATAAGGAAATTAACCGACAGATATTTACCATTCTTAAGGTAAAAGGTGCGTAGCCAAATTGCGAATCGCTAACGCTCAGTCGCGTATCGTAGTTTACTCTCTCTCTCTGCCACTCTTTTATATTACTGTGACAAAGACAATTAAGTAGTTGCCTTTCGTTCACGATTCACGATTTAGCGTTAGTGATTGGCGAAGGTCAAACGCAAAACAAGGTGAATATAAAAAGCTCGAAAACATGTCACAGTGCACTTTAATTCTGTGTAATAAGAACGTCGTAACATATTTGTAAGAGGATCTTTCGACACATACGTTTGCACATTGACTGTACTATGAACTTTTTCTTAAAATTCAATTTCCCGGCTGAAGCTTATATAGTGCTTTTCTCAAACTTGTAATGAAAAATAAGTTTTTTTTTATTTCTGGCTGAATTTCCAAGGCCATGAGAAAAAAGTATACAACTTAGACGATAAAAAGGGTCTATCATACTTTGACGTTTAAAAACAAAAGAAAGGTTTTTTGCAAGGTAAGGCCTGACAATTGGTATGAAATTCCTTTAAAACATTGTTTGCTCGTAGAACCTGAAACTACGTACTGTCTTGATTGATATGAGGTACGTCAAGTAAACATTTCATAACAAAGTTTGAGAAAAATATCAATTTTACCCTAAGCGGCGCGGTATATCATGTAAATATTCCATTACAAGTTTGAGAAAAATATATACCCCTAGGCGTTTCTAAAATATTTCCTACCTTACTACTTATTTATTTATTCGACTAGTAATATAAGTAAACGTACATGTACGCCTACGCGTGCCTATCATTTACAAGCCCAGCTTACTTTGGGACTTACGTTGATTTACGTTAGCTTTTACACAACATTTCGACCATTCTGTATCTATTGTGGTAGCCCACTAATTAAAATCACTAGACAGCATTTTGGGTCTAGACTATCCATACCTATAAATAAATAAATAAATATCTTGGGATATCATACACAAATCAACCTAGTCCCACGGTAAGCTCAATTAAGGCTTGTGATGTGTGTGGGTACTAGGCGACAATATATTTCTACTTTATTTAAGTATATGAATGTATTGTATCTATCAATTCTTTGATTGAATCAGCCTATCTCAGTCCAACTGCTGGCCGTTGGCCTCTCCTATTAACAATGCATATAGACGCATTAGAAGGTAAATGCCCATAATCGCCACGCTAGACAAGCGGTTTGGCGATCGCAGTAATGTGTCCACTATGATGGCGCTGCTGCCCATCATCAATCTTCTGTCAAAGAATGGTCAAAGGAAAACAAAGTAATGACGAATGGACGAAAAGAGGGGAGGCCTTTGCCCAGCTGTGAGACACTAAACCAGGATGATAAAAAAAGTAATGACGAAGACTCTTTGTTTGAACAAGGAGCACTTTATTAAAACATTACGTTTTTCTTGTCCCCAAAATAAGACCTCCAAAACGCCAATCTTATTTAAATTGTCATATCCATCCCGTAGGCCGATATCACTTAGTAAAAAGGAACGTAATCCGTTTACATTGTAAATCTCACTCGGCCCGCTGAGGCAAATTTGATAACGGTCGGGTCACCTCGGACCCTCGGTGCTTATAACGCCATCTTTATTTCCTTCGCATTCAATCGATTTCGAATTATGCTGTGTAACTTCTTTACAATATTGGTTTTCGGGCACAGGTTTTCGTAAATAAAGTTCTGAGGATGAATTAAACGAGGTTAAAAGGAGATCAGGATGTTTAGCCAAGTTGCCAATCGCTAACGCTTAGTAGCGTATCGTAGTTTTCCCTCTCTGTCACTCTTTCATATTAGTGCGACAAAGACAGTTAGCTGCCTTTCGTTTATGGCCGATTGAGTTGAAAAGTGCTCGAGTGGAGACCACGGCTTTGCAAACTCAGTGTAGGACGTCCCACCAGATGGAATGACGATCTTATGAAGATCGCCGGGAGATGCTGGATGCCGGTCGCTTCTAACCCGTGTATGCGGAAGCCCAAAGGGGAGGCCTATGTGCAGCGTGCAGCGTGGACGTTATAATATGGATTTAGACCAAACGAGCGAGTGCTCGTTCTATCTCCCCACTCTACGAAATTCGTTCGTTACACAAAACGTAATTCGTCGAAATTCCTTGATTTCGTAGAGTGGGGAATAGATTGAGCATTCGCTCGTTTGGTCTGGTCAATGCACCTTTATGGCTGAAATAATGAATAATAATGATAATGATGTTGAAACGGAGATGGTGCGGAAACCCCTATCTAACAACTGACAAGCGAGTTTTTAATTTCTGATAACGAGTTAAGAATAAAATAATTTAATGATTTACAAAATTAACAGCATTAACATGTCAAATATGGGCTCGCTTGTAAGAGTAGGTTTCATATATCTGTCAAAGATCGGTCGTTGCTAATACCGAGTGGCTGAGTGGTGCAGCAACTGAGCACGTGGGTTCGATCCCCACCTCGTTGGTAAACTATTTATTTACAAAATAACATTTATACCATTACAGCAAAGCCAATGCGGCATAAACATAAGCATAATTATAATACACTGAACACAATTTAGAGTAAAACTTATGATATTATAGTGCTCGTAGGCATCACACTATCACGTCACTATGCATCACTATCACACTACTACATACTGTACTATTCTATCATTATGTTTTCTTTTCAACTTGACACTTATAATAATGTTGTTCTTCTGTTTGTTCGTTGTATGTACAACGAAGTACAGAAGTACAGTACAGTACACATGTAGTACAAAATCCTTTCTCTTCGGCTTTTCACGGAAACGCCCGAATTAATCTCCCAGTTTCAATTAGCTTCAGTGCAATATATACAGGGTGTTTGGTTAGCGGTGTCGGAGCTTTTAAGGGCTTAAACTACAATCAATTTCATCGATAAATTACCATACATTTTTTTTTTGTGCCAACGATAATTAAATGGCGGCCATTTTAAAATTTCAAACAGACGAATACGGGCGCACGTGATTTCTCTGGAATTATACGTTTGTTATCGGTCCTATCCTTGCAAAAAAAATCTTGTTAGAGAGCTCATTAGATAAACAAACTAATTAAGCTAATCATTTGACTCAACTATTTGAACAACAAGGCTAAACACTTTTTTTTAAATTAAATATAGTAAAAAATTCACCTTAATTTTTCAATTAATTTAATTTTGCATGAAAACTAGGTCGTTAAGATAGGTTTTTGGTATTGTTATTTATTAGTACAGGATGTTAGCTAAAACACAACACCATAATTACAGTTGTACCTTAAGTACTTTAGGAATTACAAGTGCTCAAACATGCACTGGATGGATGGAAGGCGGCCACTTCACTAGTCAGTACACTGCTGACATTCATTTGTTTATGGATTTTGCATCGGGAACGCTAAATGCAGCTGTTTTGGTGTATGTTTGAGCACTTGTAATTCCTAAAGTTCTTAAGGTATAACTGTAATTATGGTGTTATTTTTTAGCTAACATATTGTACTAATAAATAACAACACCAAAAGCCTATTTTAACGACCTAGTTTTCATGCAAAATTAAATTAATTGAAAAATTAAGGTGAATTTTTTACTATTTTTAATAAAAAGGCTTTTTTTAGCCTTGTTGTTCAAATAGTTGAGTCAAATGATTAGCTTAATTAGTTTGCTTACCTAATGAGCTCTCTAACGAGATTTTTTTTGCAAGGATAGGACCGATAACAAACGTATAATTCCAGAAAAATCACATGCGCCCGTATTCGTCTGTTTGAAATTTTAAAATGGCCGCCATTTAATTATCGTTGGCACAAAAAAAAATTGTATGGTAATTTATCGATGAAATTGATTGTAGTTTAAGCCCTTAAAAGCTCCGACACCGCTAACCAAACACCCTGTATACTGAACTTCATTGTGACATCAACATGAATTCGGATGTGTCCGTGAAAAGCCGAAGAGAAAGGATTTTGCACTACATCTGTAAATAAGATTGACGTACCATCAGGTATTTCTTTACTGGGCAGTTTTATTAGCTACATTTCATTTAAATCGCCAAAAACCGTTTCAGTACTCGCCGCAGCCTTGTAACTGCAAGCTTCATATTTTAATTTTAATCTACCAAGCCTCCCCATTTTATCGTCCAGCTAGTTATTTACGTTTTCTTCACACTTTAAGAGGCCGTATCTAGAAACGGCCTCGTAAAATATATAAATTAATTAGGGCCTCGGCACACTCATGAATAAGTTAATGGTAACAATGCACCCCTTCTCCCCTTTAATTACTGCAGGTAAGAACACGCGGTTAATTAATATCTCAATCAAACTTAAAGTGCTTCGTGGAAATCTTTGGATACGAGTTGGCTAAATGAGTTCTGAAAATGTTATTACTAGAGTTACATTACGTAACCATGGGCTTGTTTTTCCTTATATTGTATAACTAGCGAACGGAGTATACAGGGTAATCGTTGGTATGGATCGAATGCAGAAAAAAATGTTCATAGGTAAGGACTTAACCAAATCACCATTGCGTTAATTGTGTTATGAAAGTTAGTCATACAAACAACATTATATAGTATACTCTGTCCGACAACCTTTGGCAGTAGAATAATACGGAAAATTGAAAAAAACGTAGGTTATGGAAAATTCGAATGTTTCGCATTTTTTTACTGTCAATCTTCATTTGATCTATCTGCTTGACTTACGAGTAGTTAAACTCTTTGCATTTAGTGCAGATGGGATACCCGTCAGGGGTCCATTATACCCTACAGTCATGCTTGAGGTGCCAAAAATACTTAAAATCTATACTATATGTTAGGTATTTTTGGCACCTCAAGCATGACTGTAACAACAAACATCTCATGCTCAAATTATTATATTATGCGTATCTAGATACGCACGGAGTATTTTTTTCCCGTATACCTTTATTCGAAATTTTCTCGAAGGTGTCGTAGTGATAATAGTCGTAGTATAATCTAGCCTAATGCTTTTTGGTCCCTCAATATCACCTTAAAAATATTTAATAAAGTTGTCGGTTTTTAACGAGACCCGGGGCATTCAGTTGCTAGTTGTTAGTGGAGTGGATTTTTTTTTTCAAAACTAATCATGTAAGACACCCTGTAGTAGGTATTCATATAATACGGGTTAGCCGTTGTTAGTGATTATTAGAAACGGATAGTGTATACATAAATTAACCCTGTGAGCCCCAGCGTCATCATATGATGACGGAAGTACATAAGCACTTCAAATGCCTGGGGCTCGATGGGTTAATTTAGATATTTTTCATATATCTGATAAACTATCATAACACATTATGTTATGTCATACATAAGTTAAGTTTCTAGTTACATGTAGATTCAACACCTGTTTCTAATAATCGCAATAACCCGGCAACGGGTAACTCATATTTTGTTCGAAGACTATACTTTGAGCATGGGATATTTTTGTTATGATTGAGTTGCTAGAAATAACCTAATACAGCTATACATATTTTAACGACAGACGGTCTTAATCGTGTAAACTATGTCATCGGCCATTATATCGTAAATACTTTTAAATTACATACAGCTTGCCTATTTCATCCGTAACGGTTCAAAAAGTTCACGGCAACAGACGATTAAAAACTGCAGCCAAGATTTGTTTCAATTTAACCTTTTGATCTTTGAATAGTCAGCCCAATTTGCGCCTTGCACATCGAATCTCGTGTATAAGCCCTAATTGAAAGCTAATGGCTTAGCCATTAGTGCCATGCTATTAAGGAATTAGCAGCCAATATATAATTTTGTAGTGGTAGAATTTGCTTTAAAACCGAACTTTGCGAGATCAATATATATCTAGTCACATAGCGATATACTCACATTTGGCTCGTTTCATAACGCAAAATATCAATTTGTACGTTTTTATGCCTCTTATCTACCCATCAGTCATAAAAATAACTACCTACATATTATTACATCAAATGAAACGGCATCTTCATTTTCTGTGACAGCCAATTAGCGTGACATTAAAAAAACCTTAGTCACTATTAATACAGTTAAGAACTATCTTTAGGAATTGAAGGTTGATCGACGTTTTCATTTTATAATATGGCTTAGTTCATAAGATTAATGCCAAAATCGAGTTTTTATTGAATTATTTTAGTGCTTATTGTCATTACAAACCTGACTAAATTAATAATTCGTAATGTAGGTCAAAAGGACCGACCGTATCCGAAACACCACTCTGCGCTCCAGAACGGGGATAGCTGACGTAGGCAGAAGAACCGCTAGGCTCAAATGGGTTCGGGCCGGCCACGTTCACCGTATGCATCCGAATAGGTGGGCTAGCATAGCCACCAAGATGCCGGAAACAAGGCGCGGGCGAGGCAGGCCCAAGCGGAGCTGGCGGGACGACCTTGATACCTTCCGGAACAACTGGCCGGAAGAGACATGGAATCGGGAGTCATGGAGAGTCAGGGGAGAGGCCTTTGCCCAGCAGTGGGACAACAAACAGGCTAGTAAAAAAATAAATGTCGTTTTAGTCTTGACAATTTTTTTTTAATATCACGTTATTTCGGTGTCCATAAAAGCGAAAAAGCTCGAAAACAAACGATAATACAACAGTTATTCAGTTGTCTTTTCCCCGGCCCATTAAATGCTCCGCAAGAATTGTCTGTAAACAATCCAGCCACTACATATTTTAGGGGCTCATCCCTCATCCCTTGACCTTTTCAAACATTGCCTAACGCTCTGTTGTTTTAACAAACACGTGTTCGGTTTTTGAACTACGTTATTGTTCACAACGCTATCGTAAATTTGGTACGTGGTCATAAAATATAAAACGCTTTATTCAGGGTAGGATAAAGCGCTGTATGTAGTCGAAAGAGCTGTGTATATATCGTCGGTTGACCAATCTATATCATCCGATTAACTCGCATACTCGTATATTAATCAAATTTAACTTCCTCCCGACGTTTCGAACACTTTATACTTTACAGGGTTCGTGGTCTCCGGGCGACTAGCAATGGAGAAAAAATTGATAGATTTACCTATATATAAGATATATATAAGAAAAGATAATTCAATAAGAAAGATAATTACAAAACTACCCCCAAAGAAAAATATATTAAACCACTAACAATATATTTTAAGGGTGACCGTACATACTAAATATGCTAATTAAGCTAGTTACTCATAACAAGTACCATATGAGTAATCAACTAATCATCGCGGTAACCGAAGAAAACATTCTATCATATCGCAGAATTAGAGGCAGAACCAACTATTTCGGTAAAACGACTTTTAGCAAATAGTTTTCTACTCGTAGTAGTAGTAGTAGTAAATCACTTTATTGTACACAGAATATGTTACAACACAGTTAATAAAGAAATGTTAGTACAAAGGCGAACTTATCCCTATAAGGGATCTCTTCCAGCTAACCTTTGAGAAATTGAGTGGAGATTCGAAAGTTTAAATAGACAAACTCACATGATGCACAATAAATAAATAAAATACATTATCTCTAAATGAATAGAATACACATATAACTTTTATCATAAAATACATAGACTACATATCAGTATACATAAATATTTTACAAATGAAATATATAAAAAATAATAGAACTGCTAAAATGTCAATAATTAACCTAATCACCGTTGGTGAACAACCACATCTTTTTAACATTAGCCTTACTATTTCTTATTAGTACTCGTATGTTATTGGCGTAAGAAACGATTTGTTAAAACCAACTTCAAGGAAATAGTTGGTTCTGCCTCTAACCCGACGATGTTTATTATATTATTTATATATCCTAGGCCAGGGGCCCGTTTCTCGAACGCTTGTAACTTGTAATACTAGTGGAAGTCTCTTTTTAACACTATTAATTCGATAATCACTTCCGTTTGTATTACAAGTTACAAGCTTTCGAAAAATAGGCCCCAGGATACACCATTGCTATCTTCTAATGTACAACTGTCCAAGTTACCTCAAGACCTACAACCACACATCCTTTGAAGTGATGTACCAGCTGAATACGTAATCAATCTCTAATAAATAGACTATAAGCTCACACTTAAACATTAACAGACTTCGCTTGCGGAGCCCGCATTCATGAATAAGATAATTGACTGCAGAGGCTGGATTAGGGCGACACGGGAATGATTCCTTACTTGGGTATACGTCCTTATATTGGTCAGGACAGAATGGTATTCCTTTCCTACATAACAGTTCAGTTATGTAATGCTGTGTGGTGATGGCAGTAATGTTCTTACTGGTCGCCACCCCAACTCTTCCCGTGGGTGTCGTAAGAGTCTACTAAGGGATTGTAGTGTCACTGACAATTCTTTAATAAAAGATTGATGATGGGCAGTAGCGTCATCATAGTGACACTCTACTGCGATCGCCAATCCGATTGCCCAGCGTGGCGATTATTTGCATTTACCTTCTAATGCGTCTATACGCATATTGAATAATGGAGGCCTACGTCCAGCAGTGGACTGAGATAGGCTGATAATGATGTGATGTGACGTTGGAAGTACTAGCGAGCGGCAATTCTGACAAGAGATAAGTCACGTGACTTTAATAATTTATAGAAATGGTCACATGACTTTTCGTTCGAATCTGTCATTTTTATACATTTATTACTTATCGCTTATCGTATACGATTGCAGAATGGCATCTTGGCTAGGTCTGCTGGCCAACTACTTCTGTATCCCTCTTGCGGTGGAGACCACTGGATATTAATATGTCGCCTTAGCTGAGATTGGTCATGATCCTCGCTCCAGGTTGCTTAGCCAAGTTGCCAATCGCTAACGCTTAGTAGCGTATCATAGTTTTCCCTGTCTGTCACTCTTTCATATTAGTGCGACAAAGACAGTTAGCTCGTTTACGATTGACGATTAAGCGTTAGCGATTGGCAACTTGTCTAAGCAGCCAGGTCTTTTCTGTTGCAGAGGTTGTCCATTGCGGTTCAATGTGGGAATGCGGCAAAGCGAGAAGCGAGGTTTATTTATATTTATATGTGGGCTGGACAGTTATATAAGAGATTTTAGAAAATATTAAATTGCTGTTACCGTGGCAACAATGGGCTAACCTCCTTATTCATAAACATCTTCTTACTTAACAAGCCGCTAAGTATTGTTTGTCCTTTTCGGTCTTACTAATATGCCTATTAGATGGAAAGGGGCAAAAATACTTAGCGGTTTGCTATGTTAGGAGACGTTTATGAATAAGGGGGTAAAAAATCTAAGAATTGGTATGCACAAGGTCGACTGACGATCTCTGAACGACGAAATCTCGGAAAATCGCTAGATTTTAATGTGACGAAGGTAGACAAACTGTGCTCTCAGCCCATTTGATGGAAAGTAGAAACTGAGGCCCATGAACATAGTGATCAAAAAATCGCCTATGCGCTGCCTACACTGAGGACTTAGATGGATTGCTTCTATCTATGCCAGTTACACCGGCTGTCTTACCCCCAAACCGAAACACAGCAGTGCAAATACGGTAAGACGGTGGTAGCTATCCGGGCGGACCCTAAACGAGGTGCTATCTCACACTAATTTAGGGCATGTTCAAAAATGGGTAAACATGAAGATGATAAAACAAAACAACCCCAGTCCCAATCAAGGGCCCATCCATATATCTCTTCTTAATTAGGCCGTTTTCACAAATTACTGCATTAACTCCCGAATGATGTTTATTAATTCGCCGCCATATTTCACAGAGGATAATTAAACGAGCTGTAATAAAACTTGTGATTTAACAAGATCAATGAAATCCTACGGTTCTCTTCAATTACACCCGTTAATGGGGTCGTTACTAAAGGGTTGGGTATAATTGTCGGAGGTGTTGTAGTTTATCCTGAATTGTGTAATTAGTGATTAAATTTAATAGTGTTGAGCTATCTGAGAACAGTTGCAGTGCAATGAAAAGGCCAGAGAATTGAGAATTGAAGTACTACTACTGTAACGTACAAACGATCTATTTCACAAAAACGCACCTTCTCTTAATTAGATCGTTATACGAAAGCATTTGTTGAAAGATTTGAAAGCTTTACTGCAGTGATTAGATTTATCTACATTTACCACAAAATACATAACATTAGTAGATGTTTAGCAATATAAAACTAGTACTCTTCCGTTTTCTTAGTACGCATAGTGGATTACGCGTCTCCTAGAACATCATATTCGTAATGTGATAGACGTTACTGTAATGTGTGTGTGCTTAATTTCAAATCGATCATTTTGTGAAAATGTTTCGTAATCTTCAGTTCAGTATTTCAGTTTATCTACAATTACCAGAAAATAGTGAACGCTTAGCAAATTAAAGCTTCGTAAATCGTTCTAGTCTCCTCCCCATTGTATAGCCTCCTGAGTCCCTGAGTCCGTTATAAAGGCCAAAATCATGCCATGTATAAAGACCGAGCGCTAAAAAATAAAGTTAAGAATAAAGTCCCAGAGTGCGTTATAACGGCCAAAATCATGACATGTGTAAAGACCGAGCGCTAAAAACTAAAGTTATTCATAAACGCCGATTGTCCGTTATAAAGGCCTTAATGTTTCGCGCTTAAAATCAGGCGACAATGGCGTGAATTTTAGAATCAATGACTGTCGTCCAATCAGAAATATATCTATCTCTATTTCGCAAAGGCTATTGCCCAGTGAAAAAGAATATTCTGTTCAGTGCGACGTCAAAAGTCCGGCAAGATGTCACATCGCGCAGGTAGAGGTGAGTTCAATCTTATTTTTTCGCTTAAACCTGTTTGTTTTTGTCTGTATTTTTATTTATTTAATGAGTATTTTACAAGTTTATTATAATGTAATTATTAGTTTTATTATAAACATGATGTTTGAAGTACAATTACGTGTTAAATAAATTTGACCTTTGTAAAGCCCTATCGGACTTTGTTCATAGCATCATTAAGTTCTCACACTTGTTTAAAATGAGTTTTCCTTGAAATATGTAGATTGAAATTTCTTAATTAGTTATATAATGTTACAGAAGGTTTATTACAATTGTTTTTAAAATACTTAAATGAAGTTACTTTATGAGGACACTATTGTGATGTGAAAAGTAGACTGATTTAACTACAACAGTTTTGTATTGAATTAGATTTTAAAAGAAAGGTTTTAATGTTTTAATTTCAGAAAGGTTCTACGATTTTTGTTATTTTTTATAATTATAGCATTTTGACAATCCCTTATGTTTTATTTTATTTTTCAAAGATACACCTGATTTCATACAAAATGACACATATTCGCCACATTTACTATATAATCTTAGTCACATAAAAGCCGAGAGGCCTTTATAACGCCCAAATAATTTGTAAAATAAATTATGCTTAAAGTATACCTCTTTAAGTATATAACCAACTTTGTTCCAACAAAAATCTGTCAGACTCATTTTAAACCTTAAAATAAGCGACAGAAAGTTCAGGACTCAACACTGATGGTGTTATAAAGGACTCTCGGCTTTTATGCGAGCGTACTCGATTTTTACCCAGGACTTTACGCTGATAGTGTTATAAAGGACTCTCGGCTTTTATGCGAGTGTACTCATTTTTTATCCGGGACTCAGGAGGATAGAGCAGGAAATTCTGTTAAAAATAATACAAAAAGTGGGACGAAAAATATGTGCATTTTTAGATATTCTGCCAATTTAAGGGTTAGTAGTCTGTGTTGTGTCTCCTGAAACATTATATTCGTGAATGTCACTGTAATTTATCAGCTGAAATGGATCATTTTATTAAAATACCTGTTTTCGATACAATACATGATCAAAAATCGAATAAATCCTTCTATAATTTGAATTGACTAGACATGTTCTTACCGTGGACCCTTCAAGTAGCCTATTTTATGCAAAAAACTTAACATCAATGTCAGCTTTTATTACGCTTTGTATGGAGAGTCATTACGAAATGCAGAGTAAGCCAGTAACCGTACCATGATTTGAAAAGTAAAGAATATATTAGGTTTTACTCAATACGTAATGTATTCTATCGCGCTAGCAGCACTACCATTGAAGCGAGTGAAATCATGTATCGAGTAAAACCTAACGTTAACGATACTTGTAAAGTCATGTTAGGGCTACAGCAGTCGACAGCAGTTCCGGTCATGTAACGCGAATTCTTCCGGCGTACCCCCGCAATAAAAGCCAGCCATAGCCCGGTGTCCGATTGAATTTCTACAGGAATTAAACTTAGTTCGACCTCGGCTATACCATCTGATATTCGTGGCTTTCAAGTTGTATGTTACAAAGTCAGGGAATAATAATAATAATAATAAATAATAAATAAAATAAATATCTCGGGACATCTTACACAAATCAACCTAGTGTCCCACGGTAAGCTCAATTAAGGCTTGTGATGTGGGTACCACGCGACGATATATATAATAGATAGATACATATAGATACTTAAATACATACACAACCATGACCAAGGAACAAATATTTGTGATAAACAAATACACAAACAATGCCCTCGCCGGGATTCGAACCCGGAACCTCCTGCTTCGTAGGCAGGGTCACTACCAACTAGGCTAGGAATGGAAATAAAATAGATCAATGCTTTAGTTTTAGAAAAGACTTACTTTTATTAGAGGTTTTTGTAGTCGTTTTGTTCAATTCACTTGCATTTTCAATTACATTATTTTTAATAGTAAGTATGTACTTACATACTTTGTTTTGAGACTACTTGAATATTTCTAAGTCAAGGTACATTTTCTGAATCCATTTATTGATATAAAATTTCACTAAGTAGACAGACATAATTGGTTTATTTATACAATAGTAACATAAATTTAAATATTAGATGTCAGTAATATGAGTTCTTAAAATTCAAGGGTCGCAGTTACAAATTTTAATAAAAGTTGGCTCAATTTTAAGAACCAATTATGAGCAGAAACATTCAATACTTTTTATACAACAGCTAATTTAAAGGGGCAGAATGAACTAAAGTCGTTTGACTCATTTAGAGGTAAGAAATAAAACATACAGTATTGGTAATATTGTATCGAAATCATAATTAACCATAGAATACCGACAATTTTCAAAGTTTACTTTTTAGTTTTGTTGTCAGTCATTTAATTTGATCAAATTGGAATTTTAGAACCAAAACCATTATTTCTTTAGGAAAATGAATCATATGGTTTGGTACTATATCCAGATGTATCTATCTATTATATAATATATATCGTCGCTTGGTACCCACATCACGAGCCTTAATTGAGCTCTCCGTGGGAATAGGTCGATTTGTATAATATTTCCCAAGAATTTTCCTTACTTACTTACATAGTTACAAATCACTATGCAAATGTCAACTTAGCGTCACAATTATATTATGAAAATCAAGAACATGTTAATTCCAGTTTCCGTTTTTAATCCCAAAAGTTGTCGCACTAAAAATAAAAACAATCAAGCTAATGTTAAAGCGGGTCGTAACATTAATACGGGGCGTTTACGCGGCGGGTTAAAAAGGGTTAATTTGTAAGTACAAGCGTAGGGTGAGCGAGCAACCCGTCGGCTGCAGATTTCCCGAGAGGGCACTCGGGCATGGTCAGCGGCGAACGTGTTGAGGCGCCTTTTGGAATTAGGGTTTCCGTGTAACTTTGGCATTTTGTTTTTAAATGGAATCGGTTGTTTGATAAAATTTTTTGACACAAACAGACCAGACCAAATATT
>JALPQI010001437.1:0-132570 GCA_025490895.1 Thaumatotibia leucotreta | reverse complement strand
AGGCTAAGGTAATTCCTAATAATTATCTTATCCTTAATAATTAGCTCCCATCAGCCAAACAGTTAATAGTAGATTGTACAGCAAGGGCATAAAGTGATCCATTTTTGACCGTGGACATTTATGCCCCTGTTATACACTCTGCTTTTCACTTCGTTTGCGAGGAAGGTAAAACACATTTTCACTGCAATTTACACAACGGAGTTGTCATAAAAAAAAATTGCCTCGAGTAAAAATGGGTACTTTATGCCCTTGTTGTGTAATCTACTATTTCAATCCGCAGTTAACAGTACATGCTTATGCTCGTGGCAGAAAACATAGCTCCTGTTCTATCCGATATTATAAATGTTTCCTTTACTTCCGGTACTTTCCCTTCCATATGGAAATTTGCCCACGTTATCCCTTTACCTAAATCCTCGAATCCCACGACCTTCTCTCAATACCGTCCCATTTCTATCCTTCCCGTTTTATCCAAAATTATTGAGCATTTCGTTAACCGTCGCCTTCTTTCACATCTCAATAAGAATAATTTATTTAATCCTTTACAGTCTGGTTTCCGTCCTGAGCATAGCACTGTTACGGCCTTGGTAAAGGTCACCGATGACATCCGCCTGAATATTCAGAATAGAAAGCTCACTGTGCTAGTTCTCTTGGATTTCAGTAGTGCCTTTAACACTGTTGATTCCGATATCCTTCTTGAAAACCTTAATTCCCTTAACATGTCTCAAACTGCTCTGTCTTGGTTCCGCCATTACCTCTCTGGGAGGCGCCAGTGTGTAAAGTTTGATGACCGGATTTCGGATTGGTGTAATCTCTCTGTTGGCGTGTTCCCCAGGGAGGAATACTCTCTCCCTTACTTTTCTCAATATTTATTAATGGTATTACTGAGTCCCTAAGTTCTAGCTATCATCTTTACGCGGACGACTTGCAGATTTATGCAGCGGCTAGTTTTGATGAATTTCCTTCACTGGTTAGCAAAATCAACCGCGACCTTGAATCCATTCGTAACTGGGCGTATAACAATGGCTTAGGGGTAAATGCGCAAAAGTCGCAGGCGATTGTTATAGGTAGTCCTCATTTTGTGGCTAAATTGCCGGAGTTGGTGGTACCCGAATTACGCTTTGACGGAGTGACTATTCCTTTCTCCTGTACAGTCAAGAACTTAGGTATCATCATGGACCAAACCTTAAGTTGGACAGCACATATCACAGAGACTAGTAAAAAACTTTTTGCTTCTATGCACTCCTTAAGACGTCTCCAAAACTTCCTCCCTGTTCAAACTAAAATCACACTAACTCGTTCGCTTTTGCTTCCTTTATTAAACTATGGAGATATAGTCCTTGTGGATCTCAGAGAGGAGCTACTTGACAAACTCGAACGCTTACAAAACTTATGTATCAGATATATTTTCGGTTTGCGTAAGTTTGATCATATATCCCAGTTCCGTAAGCAGCTCGGCTGGCTTCCGATCCGTCGTCGTCGAGATGTTCATATCCTGTCATTGCTTTTCAATGTGTTATTTAATCCTGCTTCTCCTTCTTATCTGTCAGAGAATTTTAGTTTTCTGGCCTCGGGTAGCGGTCACCGCTTGCGTTCGAGCGCCAACCTTTCTCTTGCTTTTCCATCCTGCAAGACACGAAGTTACAAAAGATCTTTTACTGTCCATGCCGTCAATCTGTGGGATGAGTTGCCGGTATCTGTAAGGCAGTCACAATCTGTAGCATCACTCAAGGAGAAGAGGCTGAAGAAGTTGTGGCTTTCCAATACCAATCCTTAACTATGGTGGATCCTTTGTGTTTTTACATATTTATTTATTATTTGATATATATTATATGTTTCTATATTTATTTATTATTTAACTATATTATTATGTATTTATATTTAGTGTTTGTGTAGATATTATTATCGGTTTTATATATCAACAATGCGAATACAAAATTATACTTCAAAATTTAAGTTAGTAAATGTACATTTTATATTTGTCTTTCACCGTTGCTTGTTCATTTCTCATTTCCTCAAAGGTTAACTGTTAGAGATCCCTGAAAGGGATAAGTTCGCCTTTGTTGTATCAAATTGTTTTTGTCTGTGTTTCCTGTATTTCTGTTCTAATGTACAATAAAGCTTATACATACATACATACATACCTTCTTTTTTTGACTGATGATTTTAGAAAAGGATAGTGATCATTTTAATTTGATTTGCAACAGTGTTGAAATGTTGGGTGCCATAATGGCAATTTACATGGTAAATATCCCGTTTTAAGTCATACTAATAATGTAAATGACCATGTTAGCTAAAAAGCTTTTATCTACATCCATATCATAAGTTAAGAATGACAATTTACCTATATTTTCATTGATATCCAATCTACTACGTAAAATACCTCTAAATATAACAATTCAAATCAGTTGCTACCACTCAATTTAAGTAAGGATATCCTACAATAAATATTTATTGAAAAAAAAAACCAAAAGAACTTGACTTTATAATGTTAACATTAATGTACTGACACCGATACTTTAATGTTAACATTATGATACAGCCACAGACACCGGTATCTTAATATAGGTCATTACATTACCGCTTCTGAATATATAATAGGATAATTATGATATGGAAGTAGATAAAGTTATGTATGTGACTGTACAGTCACGGACTTTAATTGATAGACCACTTGGCAATGGATGCAATTTGGTCGTGTAATATTATGGGTTCGGTATTTTTCGTTAGTAGGCACGATCGCGACATTACCGATGTTCCCCGATGATATGTCAGTTAAATACGAATCTTTGTTGCGTCAAAATTTCAGTATGTCAAAATTAGTTGACATAATAAAAATTCCTTCGTCGACGAAAATTAAGGATTAGCCATCGGCCAATATTAGACGCTAGATGTCGTTGTTCCTAAAGGAAACTGGATAACGACAGCTCTTCATAGATTTGTCTAAAACCGTTTAGTAATTTAACCATGCTTTCTTCAAATCCGATGCCATGATTTATCTGACATTAATAGGCGAGGTATTTTTTCAAGTCAAGATATTTATATAAATAGCCATAATTATCATGTTATCGGGCAATTTTAAATTATTTTTTTCATTGACAGAGACAAATGCTATTGCTGGCTTTTTTATAATTCGTCACAGCTCCTAGTTGACATTAGTTGAATACTTATGTAACCTTTGTGGAAATATGGTAAATAGACGTTTGACAGTATATCTTAATCCTATAATCTGTCAGTAGCCATACAAATGTTTAATAGAGAATTGATAGTTTCTGACTGAAATTCTAACTTTGAAAAAATATCTGACAGTGACAGCCGTTAAAAGGAAAGAGAACGAAAATTCCTACATAGCAGCTTAGCAGTCAAATTATCATATGGGCTCTGAAGTCAGATTGACGTCTCAGGACTAAAGCGGATATTATAACGTAACTATAGTAACGTTAGGTTCCGGAAAAATATGGATCAATTATTATTGGTTAAACTTTTTTTGTTATTACGTAACCATGGTAATGTCACCTTCCGAAGTAAACGCGAGCGGTCAGCAGAGTTCGGCCGAAGTCGTGATACCAGATTTGAAAATGCACGGTAAACCCGCCATCTTGAAACGAAATATTTTTATATTTTGCGATTGAAAAGTCAAGTTAAGACATTTAATTGGCTCATCGAAACCACGCTTGAAATGATAACCTCTTTGCAGAAAAATACGCTAACATGGCGTTTGTGCCGAGTTGGTGACGAGCACCTCCGATAATACGTCATAGTTATAATTATAAAGCTAAGTGCATTGAATGCTCGAATGTAATGTCAAGTTCGCCATTTAACATTTTAGTTAAGAGATTCGAATCTTAGTGACAGTTCATAAACGCACAATGATAAAGATAGAAATATGATTTTTGCTCTTCTGTTATACGATGACTTTACTTCCTTTATTAGGATTTACGAGTAAAAGCGAGTAAACCCGATTTACATTACACGGCTAAAATACGCACAGTGACAAGTGGCTTATCAATTAAAGTCCGTGACTGTACATAATTAGGCAATAACACTCGTGTGATCTTATTATGATCATAAAATCACACTCGTGTTTAATGCCTCTTATCATGCGCCAGCCACATAAATAATATTAATAGGTATACATTATAAATAAATAATTTTTATTTATTTATTTATATTTTACATTGGTTTTATTCAATTACTTTCACCAATGTACACGTGTTCGTTTGTCTATCTTTTAGTTCGTGTAGCTGACTCATTTGCTCAAAGGTTCATCATCATCATATCAGCCGAAAGACGTCCACTGCTGAACATAGGCCTCCCCCAAAGATTGCGACAATGACCGGTCCTGCGCCACCCGCATCCAGCGGACTCCTGCGACCTTCACCAGGTCATCAGTCCACGTTGTGGGGGGCCTACCCACACTACGCCTTCCGGTTAACTGGAAGAAATCCCTTACAGGGATAAGTTCGCCTTTGTACCTATCTAAATTGTGTTATGTGTATTTTTACCTGTGTTTTGTGTACAATAAAGAATTTACATGCATACATACAAATAACTAATAAACTACTACAATGAGTGTATCTGACCTGTGCCGTATGTCCAGCTTCCGTGGCGAGGTGTAGCGGCGTTTTGCCGTCCTCGTCCTGTGGGTTCAACTTGCTACCGTTCATTAGCAGGAACGAGCATGCCATTACGGAACCCTGCCAATATAAATATTAACTATTAGGGTGAATCATGTCATAACCGCGTAAGTCCCAATGTACATTACAATGTACAAAGTCCCACAATGTCGTAACAGATGTGCTTAGGCACTGGTTTCACCGCGAGCTACTAAGCTATTAAATGTGAGCTATAAACACGAACATAAGATACGCACTCCCATGTAAAAAAAAAGAGAAACGGCGATACTCGCCCGGCGGTGATAGCTGATAGCTGGGCGAGTATCGCCGTGTCTCTTTTATTTACACGAGAGTGCGTATCTTTTGTTCGTGTTTATAGCCGATAGTTCATAGTTTAGTAGCTCGCGGTGAGACCAGTGCCTAAGACCCAATGTACATTACAATGTACTGAGTAGTTGAATCTTTCGTGGATCAATTGTAGTACATTGTGCATTAAGGGAGGTAAGTACGGAATTACTAACGAGAGTGTTACTCGAGTCAGTATTCCGCTTACCGATCGTGATGCATACAATGTTTTTCATCACACTTGCCGATAAAAAAACAAGTTTTAAGACAAAATATATATATATATATTTTTTTAATTTATTTCTAAGATTGATACATACTAAAAACTACTACAAAAACTTCGCCAAACTGCAAAACAGTTTGTTGGCGAAAGAAAAAGACACCCTTTTTAAACTTACATCTAATATCTATTCTATTGTTAATTTATTATACCTATAAATAGCTGGTAGCGCAGAAGGCATCACATTGTCGGCTGTTTTTAAATAGGTACCTATGACAAACGAGTTCTGTTGCCTACCGCCAGCATGTTACCTCTCGCACCACTAATACATACCTAACGTAAATATTTACTGGTTTTAGGACTGATTTTTCAATTGCCAGTTAACAGTATCTGTCAGATAAACGCTAGCTCTATCCTGTTTTGACAGATGACTTTAGAAAATTTTTGTCAGTTTTTTCAACTAAGTGCGGCGCGCATCACCGCCACGTTGTGCGAGAGAGCTCCGCTAGTGACAGACTACTCACGCTCAGCACGGCCTGATGCAGCGGCACGCGACAGCGCACACCGACAGCGTTCACGTCGGCGCCCGCGGCGAGTGCGGCGCGCATCACCGCCACGTTGTGCGAGAGAGCTCCGCTAGTGACAGACTACTCACGCTCAGCACGGCCTGATGCAGCGGCACGCGACAGCGCACACCGACAGCGTTCACGTCGGCGCCCGCGGCGAGTGCGGCGCGCATCACCGCCACGTTGTGCGAGAGAGCTCCGCTAGTGACAGACTACTCACGCTCAGCACGGCCTGATGCAGCGGCACGCGACAGCGCACACCGACAGCGTTCACGTCGGCGCCCGCGGCGAGTGCGGCGCGCATCACCGCCACGTTGTGCGAGAGAGCTCCGCTAGTGACAGACTACTCACGCTCAGCACGGCCTGATGCAGCGGCACGCGACAGCGCACACCGACAGCGTTCACGTCGGCGCCCGCGGCGAGTGCGGCGCGCATCACCGCCACGTTGTGCGAGAGAGCTCCGCTAGTGACAGACTACTCACGCTCAGCACGGCCTGATGCAGCGGCACGCGACAGCGCACACCGACAGCGTTCACGTCGGCGCCCGCGGCGAGTGCGGCGCGCATCACCGCCACGTTGTGCGAGAGAGCTCCGCTAGTGACAGACTACTCACGCTCAGCACGGCCTGATGCAGCGGCACGCGACAGCGCACACCGACAGCGTTCACGTCGGCGCCCGCGGCGAGTGCGGCGCGCATCACCGCCACGTTGTGCGAGAGAGCTCCGCTAGTGACAGACTACTCACGCTCAGCACGGCCTGATGCAGCGGCACGCGACAGCGCACACCGACAGCGTTCACGTCGGCGCCCGCGGCGAGTGCGGCGCGCATCACCGCCACGTTGTGCGAGAGAGCTCCGCTAGTGACAGACTACTCACGCTCAGCACGGCCTGATGCAGCGGCACGCGACAGCGCACACCGACAGCGTTCACGTCGGCGCCCGCGGCGAGTGCGGCGCGCATCACCGCCACGTTGTGCGAGAGAGCTCCGCTAGTGACAGACTACTCACGCTCAGCACGGCCTGATGCAGCGGCACGCGACAGCGCACACCGACAGCGTTCACGTCGGCGCCCGCGGCGAGTGCGGCGCGCATCACCGCCACGTTGTGTGCGCGCGCCGCGTGCGCTAGCACCGCCTGCGCCGATAGTGATGAGATCTCCTCCGCTTCTGTAATGACGAAAGAAAACCGCTGTACTCTGGGGTTTGAAGGTGTACCTTTTCTCTGCTGCCGATTGTACGACCTAGTTTACAAGTATTACTTGACCAACGGTCATTAAGTTCTAACTGAAATGTAGCACTAACCAGCATACCATGGACTATTATTCGATGAAATCACACAATTTTTTTTTAAGTCTTCAGATCTCTAAGAATCTAATTCATGCACGTTCAACATTATGTAAAAATCTATAAAGTTTTCTGCTGAAATATAATTCAAGTTATCTAATTTTATACTGTTTTTGAGTAGTTACTTGATCGGTTTCTTATCAACACAATATGTCGTTTATTTGGTACTTTATTTGCCGTGGCGAGTGGCATAGCAAGTGAGCTCACGATAACTTTCGGAATACGCTCGTAAAACATCGATCGAAACGCATATTATGTAGCGAACAATAGTTACCTACGTAAACATGTGCCTACAAGTATACTTACGTGAACACATGCTGCGGTGACTTAATACCTTACAGATATGTTTAAGATACCACGGATTTTACGGAAATGGTACTGCGTGTGTTTTATTTTTCTTCTGTTACTGTTTTGTGTTATAATAGTGAACAAAAGAAAAAATGATATTAGAAATCATGTGCTGCCAGTATTGGTAATGGCGTGCAATAGACCTTCGTATTTGAAAAGATGTCTCGAGAGTCTTCTCAAACACAGACCGAATAATAGTAGTTATCCCATCATCGTGAGTCAAGATTGCCGCCATGAAGAAACATACCTAATAATGAAATCTTTTGCTGACGGGGATCCTACCATCACGCTTGTCCAGCAGCCCGATCAGACGGATATCCCTAGACATCCTGTCTGGGTTCACTTAAAGGGTTATTACAAGATCGCTCGACATTACAAGTTTGCTCTGAACCATGTCTTCAGGACACTAAAGCACTATGCTGCCATAATCGTAGAAGACGATTTGGAAATCGCATCAGATTTCTACGAATATTTCCGCGGCACCTATCCACTTTTATACAGAGATCCTACAATTTGGTGCGTGTCGGCATGGAACGACAATTGTAAGATGGGGCTGGTGGAATTAGAGGAACCGGAGTTGTTACATCGCACGGATTTCTTTCCAGGTTTGGGCTGGATGTTGCTCTCTCGAACATGGGAGGAGCTAGAGCCGCAATGGCCGGACGCTTACTTCGACGACTGGCTACGCAACCCGGCGATATCCCGCGGCCGCGTTTGCATCAGACCAGAAATATCCAGAACCTTTAACTTTGGAAGATCCGGAGTTAGCAACAAGGACGGGTATGACCAACACCTCCGCCACACGATCCTCAACAAAGAATATATAGAATTCACTAAGTACGACCTCTCTTATTTGACGAAGCGAAATGAGTATATGTTTTTCGCTTTTGTGCAATCGCTACCGGAAGTCATAGATATGGAAGTAGTGGCGGACACATTAAACAGCAGTTCGCAGTTCGTTCGGGTGCCGTATGCGAATACTGTAGAGTACAGGCATTCAGCGAAGATGTTTGGCTTGATGGATGACCTAAGGCACGGAGTCCCTCGGACAGCCTTGCATGGTGTTGTGCAATGCTTTATCAAAGGTCGTCGCGTCTTCCTCGATCCGGAGAGAAAATCGGTTAGCCTACTGGACTGAACTTGTTCTACTAACATTTTGACGAGCTGAGATAATATTGATTGTCATCTTTTAGATGCCCAATTTGAATGGACGGCGATTCGTTTTGCACAATTTTACAACCAACAAGACATTCATAAAATAAAGGAAGTCCCAAAAAATCACGCAAGATTTAAATTTGATGAAAAAGCTTACTTTTTTGACCAATTGAAACCTGACAGATAAAGTACACAAAATAGGATTCAATATTACATTAACAAATCGCCCTGCAGCTCCGGTCTCCTAGACGAAAAACGATTTTGACCGCATTTTCTGGCCGTTTTCCCTTTATTTCAGTGAATCCCAAATATTGCGATTTAATATAGATAATTGGTTTTTCTTAGGGTTATTTATATTTCTATGTCAGCAAGCTCTCGATCACCCATGGTTTGAAGGAGGGGATTCCACACTGCAGCAACGAAATTCACCCAAATTTCATAGAAAATTTGAACAATGGAGTACTATGTCACAGCATAGCCTTCAAAGTAATTTCTTGGCATGCTTTACCATACTAAATCCTTTGTACCTACTTTATGATTCAATCAAGAAATAAAAAATCTAACAAGAAATCTTGCATTATTTTTGGGACAGCCATATTTATATACCAGATAAAATAAATAAACGTATAAACCCATACTTACTAGTTTCCATTTCATGAGCTCGGTACTGGCTAGTTTGCTACTGTACTCGGTACACACTTACCCAAGTCATCTCCCTCGCCCTCGGTAGAGTCATGATCGGATGGTAGGTCGAGCTGCAGCCCTATTGGCCGCTCGCCAGCTCCGACCCGATGAGGCACCGGGCTGTTAAGCCCGGTACTGGCTAGCTTGCTACTGTACTCGGTACACACTTACCCAAGTCATCTCCCTCGCCCTCGGTAGAGTCATGATCGGATGGTAGGTCGAGCTGCAGCCCTATTGGCCGCTCGCCAGCTCCGACCCGATGAAGCACCGGGCTGTTCTAGCCCGGTGCCCAACAAGACATTCATAAAATAAAGGATGCCCCAAAAATAACGCAAGATTGAAATTTGATGAAAAAGCTTACTTTTTTACCAATTGAAACCTGACAGATAAAGTACACAAAATAGGATTAAATATTACATTAACAAATCGCCCTGTAGCTCTGGTCTCCTAGACGAAAAACGATTTTGACCCAATTTTCTGGCCGTTTTCCCTTTATTTCAGTGAATCCCAAGTATTGCGATTTAATATAGATAATTGGTTTTTCTTAGGGTTATTTATATTTCTATGTCAGCAAGCTTTCGATCACCCATGGTTTGAAGGAGGGGATTCCACACTGCAGCAACAAAATTCACCCAAATTTCATAGAAAATTTTAACAATGGAGTACTATGTCACAGCATAGCCTTCGAAGTAATTTCTTGGCATGCTTTACCATGCTAAATCCTTTGTACTTTATGATTCAATCACGAAATAAACAAATCAAACAAGAAGTATTTTTCATAGATCTCAAATTGCATTATTGTTGGGACAGCCTTTATATACCAGATAAAATAAATAAACGCATAAACCCATAATTACTAGTTTCCATTTCATGAGCTCGGTACTGGCTAGCTTGCTACTGTACTCGGTACACACTTACCCAAGTCATCTCCCTCGCCCTCGGTAGAGTCATGATCGGATGGTAGGTCGAGCTGCAGCCCTATTGGCCGCTCGCTCGCCAGCTCCGACCCGATGAGGAGCACCGGGCTGTTAAGCCCGGTACTGGCTAGCTTGCTACTGTACTCGGTACACACTTACCCAAGTCATCTCCCTCGCCCTCGGTAGAGTCATGATCGGATGGTAGGTCGAGCTGCAGCCCTATTGGCCGCTCGCTCGCCAGCTCCGACCCGATGAGAAGCACCGGGCTGTTAAGCCCGGTACTGGCTAGCTTGCTACTGTACTCGGTACACACTTACCCAAGTCATCTCCCTCGCCCTCGGTAGAGTCATGATCGGATGGTAGGTCGAGCTGCAGCCCTATTGGCCGCTCGCCAGCTCCGACCCGATGAGAAGCACCGGGCTGTTAAGCCCGGTACTGGCTAGCTTGCTACTGTACTCGGTACACACTTACCCAAGTCATCTCCCTCGCCCTCGGTAGAGTCATGATCGGATGGTAGGTCGAGCTGCAGCCCTATTGGCCGCTCGCTCCAGGGCTGCCAGATTGTATAATTGGATACATTTTTTGTATAATTTGGCTGCTCTATGTATACTGAATTTGCTTGTATAATCGGATACATAAAGAGAAAATTATAAATTTCGTACTACTATCTCTGTCACTCCAAGGACAAAGCTTGTTTTTGTATAATTTTATTGAATTTTGTATAATTTCAGTGTCTTGTTTCGTATACTTTGAAAATTGTGACTGGTAACCCTGGCTCGCTCGCCAGCTCCGACCCGATGAAGCACCGGGCTGTTAAGCCCGGTACTGGCTAGCTTGCTACTGTACTCGGTACACACTTACCCAAGTCATCTCCCTCGCCCTCGGTAGAGTCATGATCGGATGGTAGGTCGAGCTGCAGCCCTATTGGCCGCTCGCCAGCTCCGACCCGATGAGGAGCACCGGGCTGTTAAGCCCGGTACTGGCTAGCTTGGTACTGTACTCGGTACACACTTACCCAAGTCATCTCCCTCGCCCTCGGTAGAGTCATGATCGGATGGTAGGTCGAGCTGCAGCCCTATTGGCCGCTCGCCAGCTCCGACCCGATGAGGAGCACCGGGCTGTTAAGCCCGGTACTGGCTAGCTTGGTACTGTACTCGGTACACACTTACCCAAGTCATCTCCCTCGCCCTCGGTAGAGTCATGATCGGATGGTAGGTCGAGCTGCAGCCCTATTGGCCGCTCGCCAGCTCCGACCCGATGAGGAGCACCGGGCTGTTAAGCCCGGTACTGGCTAGCTTGGTACTGTACTCGGTACACACTTACCCAAGTCATCTCCCTCGCCCTCGGTAGAGTCATGATCGGATGGTAGGTCGAGCTGCAGCCCTATTGGCCGCTCGCTCGCCAGCTCCGACCCGATGAGGAGCACCGGGCTGTTAAGCCCGGTACTGGCTAGCTTGCTACTGTACTCGGTACACACTTACCCAAGTCATCTCCCTCGCCCTCGGTAGAGTCATGATCGGATGGTAGGTCGAGCTGCAGCCCTATTGGCCGCTCGCTCGCCAGCTCCGACCCGATGAAGCACCGGGCTGTTAAGCCCGGTACTGGCTAGCTTGCTACTGTACTCGGTACACACTTACCCAAGTCATCTCCCTCGCCCTCGGTAGAGTCATGATCGGATGGTAGGTCGAGCTGCAGCCCTATTGGCCGCTCGCTCGCCAGCTCCGACCCGATGAGAAGCACCGGGCTGTTAAGCCCGGTACTGGCTAGCTTGCTACTGTACTCGGTACACACTTACCCAAGTCATCTCCCTCGCCCTCGGTAGAGTCATGATCGGATGGTAGGTCGAGCTGCAGCCCTATTGGCCGCTCGCTCGCCAGCTCCGACCCGATGAGAAGCACCGGGCTGTTTTCCTCCGATGTGGATTTCGTTGAGCTCTCTGTTGTATCAAAAGTTAACACTTGGACCATGCATCGAAATGGACCCAGAATCAACACACATGATAGTTGGGCAATTAAATAGGTCTTTAAACCTACTTCATTTAATTACATGGTTACAAAGTCGAATTCTATTGCAGAACTGAGATACATATTCATATTTTCATTCACAGTAAATGCGAATTATGAAGAATCTGGCTAGGGTATTTAACATTTTGGACGGTAAACAACATATTGTCGATGGTGAGCTTCAGTAAAACAATCTGTTGCTTTCACAACTTTTATTATAGTTTCACTAAAACCCGTATTTTTAGACCTGCAAAATGGCAAAAAAAACTGGGTTCTGCAATGGCGCAGAACAAAATGAAGTATATATTTGTAGACATTTTTAATCTAACTCCCAGCTGTGTTGGCTCTGACTCCAAGCTCCATACTAAGTTGCCCACGGTCTTTTATTCCAAAAATACTTTTTGAAGTGAAGATAATTAGTATTCATGATTGTTTTTAAACACATTCGCTGCGGCAATTAAGTAGTTAACATCATAATTAACCGTATTTAACATCGGGTAATTTTCTTCTTTTAATGCTACTATATTGCCACTGTGCTAGAAATAATTATTTAAAACCTGGTAATGGGACTGTTTTCGGCGATTTCCATATGTTATGTACCCAACCAAATATCAATAATCTTCACTGAAATTGAATGTAATCTAAAGTTTTCTAAACTCAACATTACAGTTACGCATTAGGATTACGCAGAAATTAGTGACAATAAAGCGGATCGAATCGCATCTTCGTCAATCAATCGAAACTGTCTCACAAACAATTGCGTCGTCTCAATTGGATTCGTAACCGGTCAATCACCGAAATTGCCGTGTAATGTAACATTGTCTAAGGTACATTGGATGATTGTGAGCGAATAATTGAATAATAGGGTCTTTCACTCTATTCGAAATTTATAAATGATGTAAGATCAAATAAGCTAAATAAGGGACTACGTTAAAGGTTTCAATGCGGTAACGAGAATTAGGTATGTATACAATGTGCCCATGAGGAAAGGGAACAAATTCAGCAGAGAACAAACAGCGGATTTCTGACCAAATATGAAGTTAAAAATGTTATATGAAGTTTTCTGGATTCAGTCTATTTTAAGAGAAAATTCGTTTTTTTTTTAAACCGTTTTAGACCGTTACGCTATGATAAACGCATTTTAGGAAACGATTTTGTCACCATGTTGTCTTAGTCTTGTCACACTTAATTGACAGACATCAAATGAACATAAAAACCTTCAATTGCCTAGCAAATGTAAAAAAACTCAAAAGTGCTTTTTTGCGATAGTTTCTTTAAAGAAATCCTTTTTTGTGTATTAAGGCATTCAAAACTAAAAAAAAAATCCAAAACTCATTTAACATTTCTTGCTTCTTTTAGTCTCAGGAATATACTGTTAGAATTTTTCCCTTTCCTCATGGGCACCTTGTATGAGCCTTTGACGTTGGATGGCAAAGTCCATTTTGAACCGACATGAGCGCTGCTCTTAAATTTATGATGAATTGAATAATTGGTTGTTACCGCTAGTGTTGCTGTTGACGTCACTCTTCTCATCAGGTATCGTTTCGGGGACGGCCGGGGGAGCACGGACTCTGAAAAAACAAACCTCATACTATTATCCTCGTAAGGTCCATCCATACAAAATAAATTTTAGTACAGATGGTGACTCGTTTTGGCTCTAGTGCGAGAAGTGGGTCATTTTACGTCAGGTCCAAAACTTCGGAGGGCCATCTGTATTAAAAAACGTCGTACGAGACACGTGCAAAAAGGTAACGTTCGTAGCTCGTGTCGATTTAAAACACTCCCTATCGGTCGTGTTTTAAAACATCGCCACTCGTTTCGAATTTCATGTTTTTCGCACTTATGTCGTAATGTACTATTTTATATCCAAAATTTGTCATTGCAATTTTTAATGGGTATTTCAGATTTGTGAGTTGTCACAGTCGTGTACAAAAAGTTAGCGTTACCCGATTTTAATTTTCTATATTGACAGAAAGTTTGACCCAGGGGCTACTTCTCGAATAAGTATCGAACTGTTTGTCTTCCTGGAAACCCTTAACTTTCAAAAATGGTCCTGACACACCTGTCAAACTAAATAAGAAATACCCATCTACTCGTAAGGCAATAAATTTGTTTTTCATCACACTTGCTGTCTAAGCGCGCCATTGCTTGCGCGCGTAGCGGGAGTAATAGAAAAGTGAAATTCCCTAGGGAGTAATAGAAATGTCAGTACGTCATTTAATAATATTATGTCTTAAAACTTATTTTTTGGTTGGCAAGTGTGATGAAAAACATTGTATGCATCACGGTCGGTAAGCGGAATACTAACTCGAGTCATAAAAGCCCTCCGCCTAACGGCGTCGGGCTTCTAACACTCTCGTTAGTAATTCCGTACTTACCTCCCTTACCTATTGGGATTTTATTCCCATTTCGAAGCTGGTTACGAAACTTTGGCTACCAAACGGTACTAAAGGATGCCGTTTCAGGATACCCTCTATCGGATGGCGCAATAACCTGAAAACCCGTTTTCAGGCGCTTTCAGGACCCCTTTCGGGCCTCTCAAGTACGAATCGGTATATAGCTAAATTTCCCATAGGAGTGAAAGAGAAAGCACTATTAGATAGAGACAGCACGAGAGAATGTTCTAGAAGGATGTGAACGAGACAGATATAGAGAGAACATTCTGGACGGGTGTGAAAGAGAAACCTGTAGAAAGAGACAGCGATACTCTAGAATGTTCCCGCACCTAACTCGGGAACTTTCTAGAGTCGAGTCATCTCGAACTTTGTAGATTTGAGTGGCTTGTATAAAAACCCAGCATGTCCCGGCCAAGGGGTAGTTTTAATCGAGACAGCGAAGAGCTAACTCAGAGCGAAGACTGCGGATCTAACGGCGAGTTTGAATGTAAAATTGAACCAGTGTGAAGTGTTAAGTGTGTGATTAGTGTTTTAGTTTAGTGTTTGTTCTTTTAATTAGTTTATTATTTATACATTTTATATAGAAAACCCACCCCACGAACGTAACAATATGTACTAATAAATATTAATAATTTTAATTAAAAATGTATGTGAAGGCTTTAAGTTGGTGATAAAACCAAAGCTGCGTTTTAAAATTGCGTGATTATGGAATACCTAATGAAGTTTTTAGGTTTGTTTACCTTTTTTTGTTTTCTACTGACAAACGGTATATGTCACAATTTTCCCTTACAATGTAACAATTCAGTGACATCATTAAATTGACGACATGTCATCGACACTTTCACAACGCTCTTGTTTGTAGGAAAGTTGGACTTCCCCAAAATTAGGTGCACTTTACATTGGCGAGTGTATTTAATATTGAAGTAGTTTTTATGAAAATATTTAGCGGTCTTTCTGTAACATACCACAGACAAAATTGTAAACGAACTTTCGGTCCATTCATCCTTAGTTGTCTAGTTTCTAACCTAAAAGTACACGTTTTCTGTTGTAAACTGTTGTTTCCTTGATTGAAAATTAAGCAATTTACTAATCACTATGGACGGACTGCACAAATACGGACTCAGGTGTTTTGGTATAGGCAAATATGGCAATTTACAACAGAAAACGTGTACTTTTAGGTTAGAAAGTTGTTTACTAAACAAGTAAGGATGAATGGACTTTATAAACAAGCACACCACAAGACATATAAAGCTAGTGCACAACTTACTGGGCTAGGTTAGTACAGTATACGGACCTGCGGGCGCGGCGCACGGACCAGCGGCTGCGGCTGCGGCGCGGCGACGGCTGCTGTGCGTCGAGGCTGCGCGCCGTTATGTCGCGCACGAACGACAAAGTCACGTATTTGGCGCGGGTCCAGGCTTGTACTTATAAACAAGCACACCACAACACATATAAAGTTAGTAGACTTACTGTTGCCTTGTTGTTTTTAAGCTGTTTCAGGACCATCCTAATCTCGTACAGACTAATGTCCGGGATATCCTCGGTGTAGTGTCGGGACAGCTTGGCTCTTGGATCTCCTACCAAACTGTCAACGGGCTCTGCGACCGAAGTATATAACTGTCCATAGAACCTCTCGATCTCACCTAAAACCTCTCGCTATGCTGCCATCTCCCCGTTTCAGCTTTGTCAGCTAGTTTTGCCCAATAGACTTGTCCTTTGAGAACACTTTGGAGCCTTGGTTTCGCTCGATTGTCTCTTTTACACGGTTAGTATTAAAGAGACGCACGTCATGTCGCAAGGACTTGGATATACGTCTATTGAGCTGCCTATATGACTCCGCGTCATCCGAAGATTGTTATGTCGCGCACGAACGATAGCGTCACGTATTTGGCGCGGATCCAGGCTTGTACTTATAAACAAGCACACCACAACACATATAAAGTTAGTACAGAACTTACTGGGCTAGGTTAGTACAGTATACGGACCTGCGCCGGGCGCGGCGCACGGACCAGCGGCTGCGGCTGCGGCGCGGCGACGGCTGCTGTGCGTCGAGGCTGCGTGCCGTTATGTCACGCAAGAACGACAGCGTCACGTATTTGACGCGGATCCAGGCTTGTACTTATAAACAAGCACACCACAACACATATAAAGTTAGTGCACAACTTACTGGGCTAGGTTAGTACAGTATACGGACCTGCGCCGGGCGCGGCGCACGGACCAGCGGCTGCGGCTGCGGCGCGGCGACGGCTGCTGTGCGTCGAGGCTGCGTGCCGTTATGTCACGCACGAACGACAGCGTCACGTATTTGACGCGGATCCAGGCTTGTACTTATAAACAAGCACACCACAACACATATAAAGTTAGTGCACAACTTACTGGGCTAGGTTAGTACAGTATACGGACCTGCGCCGGGCGCGGCGCACGGACCAGCGGCTGCGGCTGCGGCGCGGCGACGGCTGCTGTGCGTCGAGGCTGCGTGCCGTTATGTCGCGCACGAACGACAGAGTCACGTATTTCGCGCGGATCCAGGCCTCGCGTACTGCACTGTCGAGTGATAATGATGATAGTAGAATTACCAGCGTATATCATTCATCAGTCGAAAGTCAATAAAAATGACTGACTTTCCATAGCATTTCACGTCTTTGACACATCGTGAAGCACTTTCGTTCGCAGGTATGTTTTTAGGGTAATACCTTGAAGGATTTAGTATGGAGTACGTGTCGCTATAAATTTCCTAACAAAACATTCTGCCAATTTCCGAGGGGGACGAGGTAGCACACATATAGACGATATAACTACAAATGCATTTTTTCATCTCGTTACTACTCACGTACACTTAAACAATACCACATTACAAGTTAAATTATCACACTAATACAGTAAAATTTTAATCCGGACACAATTTCAAACTATCGACGTAGATGTAATCGAACCGATTGGTCCTAAGTAACGTTCACATCACTATTTTATTTTGCTGCGCACTGCAGATTCCAAATAAACGCAATAAATATTCCACCTTAGAGACTTACAAATAAGCTGAACATTAAACTAAGGCAGAGTCTTCTGTCTTACTTAATTCACTAAGGGCTGATTTTTCAATCCTCAATTAAAAGTATTCGTCAGATAAAAGTATTACCATCCTTATCGCTGGTCATCAGTCAAAATAGGATAGAGCTAACATTTATTTGACAGTTACTGTTAACTGAGGATTGAAAAATCAGTACTAAGTCTAATATTTCATGCAATATGTCAAGATGGGTAGACCTTATTAACCTTAAATACGAGGATACAATAAATGTCAAACTTTATCCATCAGTCAAAAATGAAAATACGAATTGAGTACGATATTTTTGAAACCGCTTTTGCCATCGATTACCTGGTTCTTGATTTTCTTGAAAAAATGTATGTAGGTAATAAAATGTTGTAATATGAACAAATAAAGGCAACATAATTATGAAATCGTACCGCATATTTTGTATACATAATGTATTTGAACTAGTTTTGAATCCATACCTAGCACATACAGGCATTTTGACGGAGCTTGTTACGGCCTACGGGTACTTAACGATTACAAGACTGCGAAGAATCGATTAATGAAGTAGTTTTTATAAACAGGTATGAATCATTTTCCAACGTCTTTGGCAGAGGGGAAACGATATGAAGGCGACTCCATTACTAAATCCTTCAAGATTAATACTAATAAACATAAAACTTTAACCAAAAAAATATGTAAACTTCAGGTTTAAGGTTTAAGGTGGATTCTACCCTATCCCTGCCGCTTATCTGCTAAAAGATGGCGCTACAATTGCACAAACACCATATTTTCGTCATTTTCTGCTAAACCGAGAATCAGAGATAACATGTTTTGAGATACGCGCACGAAGCAAAAAATCTAATGTTCAAATTGATAGCAATCTGCACAAAATACTGTTCTTCTAAATCGTAATAATGCAAAAACTAGAAAATTATGTAATTTTACCCTGTAACGCACACTACTACACCTCCTGTCAGTACCCAATGTCAGTCGTACAATCATTACTCGTTAATAAACTAGATGGCGCCAGTTAAAAGAATAGCTTTTCTAAATGGTCTAAGTTCTAACTAGAGGGCGCCAATTAGGAAATTACTTTATATTGTATTGTATATTTCTGAAGCAAAACCAACTGTTGGTTTGGTATATAAATACCTACTTTAACTGTACAGATATAACAACAGCTGTAGTAAAGAAGTTATTCCCTTACTCTCAGGATAATACCTATCCGTCGCCGTTAGGTATGTACAACTCTTTAGAGTATTATATTCTTTGGTACAGCTACTTACTGGTAAATAAAATAGTTATCAAAGATAGTTACTTAAAATGTCCCAAAATACTAGTATTCACCGCAGCGGGTCTCTATTCGCTAGGAACAATGTGGCAATATAATTACGAGTATGAATTGACCTAAGAAATTCATATTATTATAATACAAATGATCAACGGCACTAGCACATATCGTGCATGACAGGAACCTTGTCGCGGCTACCCGTCCCTTTTTGATTACATTGATTCAAAAGAGATGAGAAGTTGCGAGTAGGTCACAAATTGCTGCCAATGTTGTTGTACAAGATGTGCTAGGGCCTCAAGTATAATAAGTAATCAAATGTGTAGATATTTTGGGTTGTTCTATGGAGTTAGAAGATTGAAGAAATATATATATTAGACATGTAGTAGTAGACCAAATTGAATGATTTTTATCGGACATTTGGATTTTAGACCTTGTTGGAGTAACATTTATATTACTAAATGTTAGCCTACATACCTACTATGGTAGTCTCCAACTAACATTTTACATTACATAATATGTAAGGATAGTGTTATCCTATCTAAGTTTACCTACATTTTCGCCTACCATCCCATAAGATGCTAATAAATTGTCCGTTATCAATTAAAAGTAGGTTAGGTACGAGTACTTACATACAAACGCAACGAAGATTTTCCAGACACAGGCGAACAGCTGGACGCTCAATTTTCGGATGCTTTATACAAGGTGCTGTATTTCCGTTGTCAGAGAGGTTTTATAAGTTTTAGGATGCAGAGTAGTTAGACCCGCTAGAGTTTAGTTCATGTTTCAGAAGTACCTAGGCATTGTTACAGTAGCTAATACCTACTATTTTACGCGGTTTCAACATTTTTCATCACATTTGCTTTCTAAGCGCGCCATTGCTTGCATGCATAGTGGGAGTAATAGAAAAGTGAAATTCCTTAGGGAATACCAATATTTCGTTTTTTAACATATTTTTTGTCCGCAAGTGTTACAAAAAACATCGTATGCATCACAATCGGTAAGAGGCATACCTACTAACTCGAGTCATCAAAAGCCCTCCGCCTACGGCGTCGGGCTTCTAACACTCTCGTTAGTGATAGTGGCTGTTTTCCTAGCTGTTGATGTTTGTCTGATAGCATTGCAACTGAATGTATTATTATCAAGTTTTGAAGGTAGGTAGGTAGGTACTTCTTGAACCTAGTATCTACAAAACGTACTAGAGAGGGAAAGGATACTTTCAGGCACTGTGTGCTTACCATAAACTGCCGCAGCGTTTTTAACGCGGACTTACTTTCCATCCCGCCCGTAATTGCGTCTTGGGGCGAGCCAGCCGTATAGAAAGCACCTATGTAAGTCCGCGTTAATAACGCAGGGGCAGCTCATGGTATGGCTACTGGTTCCACAGGAGGCAAGTAAGGGATGATTTCTCGACTTTTTTCTCGCTCAATAAACAAAGAGAAGACATAGATCCTATGTCAGTAAAATTAACAAATATACCTATATTATATGTAGATGATCGTTGGCTGTTCACACTGCCGCTTCCTCAGTGAGGCTTTTTAATATTTTTTCTGACACTGGGGCGGTGATATGGCGTAAGGACCAACAAACTGTCAAAATAAATACGCGAATTGAATTTTCTATATATTTTGTGGTTTATTTATTCTTAAAACCATTACATTAGGAATAATGTTTTCTAAAATAAATAAACTTTTCCAAATCAATACCCATGAAATGCCTTTAGTACCTACCGTTTGGTATTCGGATTTGATAGCTGGCTGCCAAATGGGAAATATAGTTTCCCGTCTGGTAGGATGAAATGGGACTAACTTTCCCATCTCGTATCTGGATTTGGTACAAACCTGGATACAAACCGGTAATGATAAGTCCCGATTTAAAGCCAGTTACCTATTGGGATTTTAATCCCATTTCAAAGCTGGTTTAGTAGCCAATCTACTAAAGGATGAAATGAACAAAGTTCTAGTAATTTTGTTTAGTGTCAGTCATTTTGAGTTCCTGTTAGGACCCAATCTTCAGTTCGGCGACCTTTTTCTAGTCGTCATACATTTATAAAATTAATAAACTCCAAATGTAACCGTTATAATAGCGGGACCAGATCCTGACTTCGATCGATTCATATTGCATTATTTAGTACTGAATTTGTATTATTTGGTACCTATTGTAAAAAAAATTGTACCTCTTCTATTTCAAACTTACATTCAATCAGTCTGGTCCCGTCATTATAACGTTATAATGGCGGAACCAGGTTCTGAATTCGATCGATTCATATTGCATTATTTAGTACTGAATTTGTACTATTTGGCCTGTTGTAAAAAAAATTGTACGTATTCCATTTCGAAATTATACTTCAAATAGTCTGGTCCCGACATTATAGCGTTATAATGGCGGAACCAGATCCAGAATTCTGTCCATATTCTGTCGATTCATATTGCATTATTTAGTACGGAATTAGTACTATTTGGTACCTGTTGTAAAAAAAATTGTCCCTCTTCCATTTCAAAATTATACTTCAAATAATCTGGTCCCGCCATTATAACGTTATAATCGCGGAACCAGGTCCTGAATTCTGTCCATTTTCTGTCGATTCATATTGCATTATTTAGTACTGAATTTATACTATTTGGTACCTGTTGTAAAAAAATTGTACCTCTTCCATTTGGAAATTATACTTCAAATAGGGCGGAACCAGGTCCTGAATTCTGTCCATATTCTGTCGATTCATATTGCATTATTTAGTACTGAATTTGTACTATTTGGTACCTGTTGTAATTGAAATATAATTTTTGAAATGGAAGAGGTACTAATTTTTTACAAGAGGTACCAAATAGTACTAATTCAGTACTAAATAATGCAATATGAATCGACAGAATATGAACAGAATTCAGGACCTGGTTCCGCCATTATAACGTTATAATGGCGGGACCAGACTATTTGAAGTATAATTTTGAAATGGAAAAGGTATTTTTTTTACATCAGGTACCGAATAGTACAAATTCAGTACTAAATAATGCAATATGAAATCGATCGAATTCAGGACCTGGTTCCGCCATTATAACGTTATAATGGCAGGACCAGACTGTTTGAAGTATAATTTTAAAATGGAAGAGGTACTAATTTTTTTACAACAAGTACCAAATAGTACAAATTCAGTACTAAATAATGCAATATGAATCGATCGAATTCAGGATCTGGTTCCGCCATTATAACGTTATAATGGCGGGACCAGACTGATTGAGTATAACTTTGAAAAAGAAGAGGTACAATTTTTTTTACAACAGGTACTAAATAGTACAAATTCAGTACTAAATAATGCAATATGAATCGATCGAATTCAGGATCCGGTCCCGCCATTATAACGGTTACCTCCAAATACCATTAGAATTTCGATATTTTATGTTCAGTGCCTATGAACCTGACAGCTGTTTGGACCACACGCCTATATAGCGTCGCGTGCAAAAGATCGAAAACCCTAACTTACTGGCCAACGATACAGTAAATGTAATAAACAGTAGCCGTACCATGACTTTGCAAGTATCGGTAACATTAGGTTTTACTAAATACGTTAAGCAGGCTATCGCGCTCGCTCCTATTTATAAGCGCGAGTGCGATAGAAATGATAGAATGCACATATCGAGTAAAACCTTACGTAATTACGTATACGTATCCTTTACTTTCCAGCTCATGGCACGGCTACAGTACCTACCTACTCTTCTGTACTCTTCTGCTGAGAACGAATATTCGCAAAATCGAAATATTTGTGGCCTAAATATATGCATAGCCAAAACATAGGTTTAAATCTGCTGAGTATCGAAAATTCATCGGCTCGTCTGTTCTTGTATCAACGTCTGTGCTAGGTACAAATTGTTTTATAGGTATCCATGTAGGAATACTTTGTAAATAGATGACGAATAGTACCTAATACCAAAGTTTGGAGCTACTATTAACGATGTAATCGAGATAATGGGTTGCTGAATGGTTGACACATACATATTATAGTTTTTATATACATAATATATTCTTGCTCTTTATTCTATACTCTGTTTGGTTAGATATTTAAAAAAAGGTAAACAATCTTGTAGTATCTTTTTATTGAAAACTACAAGTAGAAAATAAGTTTTACCAAATATACATAATATAACAAGGGAATACAGTGATTTACATTGTTTTGATTCATTAAGTACCTAGTTTGGATTTTTAAATGCATTTTTCAATAAAAAGATAGTGCAAGATTTTTTACCTTTTTAAAATACCTAACCAAACAGAGTATAAGTGAGTCAATTTTACATTTTGTTTACAAGTGTGATGTTTGTGCCGGTGACCAATTACAATTGTGGCCTCGTTTATACGCTTTTCGACCCAGCGAATATTCGATCCGGTAGCAGTCGAGCCATCCCATAATCTCGGTCACAAATATACGTCGATTGTCCAATCGAAACATTAATTTTTATTTTAGGATATTCAATCCATAATAGCCACTTTTGGTAACTGTGGTTACCAGCTGTCACTCTTATGTTACATAGGAATAAAAGTAGCAGTTGAGCCAACGGACTGCAAGATACTCCGATAGTGCGTACGTATCTCAGTTCCGATTCAAGAGTGACATACGAGGTTACTAAGAGTGGTGACAGTTTTCATAAGAACTCTACCTGAACTTCACTCCACAGAATGTGATACTTTTCTGCGCAAGTGCAAGACTGAATTTTCATAGTAGGGGAGAGCGGGGTATAGTGGATCTCTTTTTTTTTACAAATGTTGTAGTGGTGTTATTTTTATTTGTAATTTTCTAGATACCTTATTGTCCCACCTATTCCTTAGAGGACACATTTTCCACCACAAGTATATAATTTACATATCGCTTTAAAATCATTTTCATTATAAAAAAGTGAACTAAAGTTACCTCTTCAATCAAAAATCATAGAACAGTTCCTAGTTTGAGGTAAAAACTAGGAACAAGACTTTTCAGGTATAATTGAAAGTATCTTCCGTTATTTAGTTACTCCAATATTAGTATCACACAGACGAGCAAATTCGTAAAAAAAGAATACCGGTTTATTAAAGCGATAAATAAAGCTAATGCAAAATTATTCACCGTGCACTATTATTTATTCACTGTACCCCACTCTCCCCTATTTTTCTGCACAGTCTGGTTGCTACTGTATGCAGATATTTTCTCGCATAATGCATTCGCATAACATAGTTTGATGTTGGTGTTGAAATGTAGACCTTTTCTTTAACTTTTGTCGGTTTCGATCACCGACACTCATGTAGAAAATGCTCACTTTCATCACTTGTATTCAGTAACAATATTTATTCGGCAAAACACAGCTCAAATTATAATTACAACATTGCAGGCTGTGAAATTAGACTTTGTATTACTTCCTTCAAAAATTTTGTAAGCAATCTTGACATGTGTTACTATTAAAAAAATACTACTGAATAATAAGTCACAGCAGCAAATACGTACCATTTACATTATTTTAGATGAACACCAGCATAATGTATGCTATCATTTATACCCTGTTGCATTCATAATTAAACATTTTGACGCCACGTCCAAACCAAAAACTTTCACTCGGACGCCATGTCGCCAAAATGTCAAAACTAAATATGAACTTTACGCAAGTGACTGTAGGTATGTATTGCTCTGTGGATGGTAACTTATATATCGGTCGGCGTTGAACCTGCAATGTCATAGTAATTGGCGTCCTAAAGGATAATGGTTGTTAATGAACAGTGATATGATATAAGAAAGAGTTCGAAGTTACAAAACGAGAAGTTTGTCGTTTGTAATATGAAGGATCCACGGAAATATACTTTAAAAACAAATTCACACCTTATCCTCTTAAAAGTAAGATAGTTTTTCCTTGAATTGCCCCTTTTTGAATTGACTAGACATTTTCTTTCCGTGGACCCTTCATATAATAATGAATGAATCCGACAAAAACAATTGAGCTGTGGCAGAATGTGGTCATCGTTTGCCTACTTAGAAATAATAAAAAACAGTTTTATAATTATTGAATGAAAAGCCTAATTTGGAATACTAACACTAACAACGTTAAAATGTATACTTGTGTCTTAATATATCTATCAGTCAATTATTGCGATTACCAGAGGAAAAAATATTCTTAGTTGATGTCTTTTACGCAATGTACATATACCTTCCTTCTAAAATATATTATAAGGGCGGATTTTTGTTAAGATGTCGTATTTTTAAATTTTCCAAATTTGAACTTTTTTTATTTTTTCTACTCAGAAACACGAACTCTGTCGATCCTTACAGAAATAAAAAAGTCTCCCAAAAAAAATTCCATCGAGTTACTATTTTCCATACACTTTTTTCGACTGTAACTCAGTGGAAAAAATGTATGTATTTTTCGGGACACTTTTTTCTGCTAATGAGGATCGAAAAGGCTCGTGATTCTGAGTAGAAAAAAAATCCAAACTTAGAAAACTTGAGAAAACTAGAACTAAATAAAAATCCGCTTATGATCATACCTGGGATAACTGGGGGCAAGTTATAGGGATTTGATATCGATTAAAAAGATGTCGACATAATTATAATAAAAAATGTGCTTATTGAACATTCTCGATTACAGTACAGAGGTTCAATGTCATAATTATCTGATATCGGGCTTCTTCAGATAGTAAAAACTTGTATGCAGATGTCATTTTAATCAAAATGACAATTTAAATATTGATAATTTAATATTAATTGTATATTTTGAAAATTATTTTAAAATAAACGTGTAACTACCCGTTTCAAGTTATTTTTAATTTTAATTGAAGAGTAAGTACCTAATATTTATTTATGCCGAATAACATTTTGATGTTGTCATTCACAGTAACATCGATATATTTTTAGTCGATAAAATATTTTGCTACATCACTTTCGTATAAATGCCCCGAGTTATCCCAGGTATGCTTATGATTGACTTTACTTTGAACTTGACAAATGATTTTTTGCATTTGATATCAATCTTGCTACGTTGTCACTCTTCGTAATATAATTTTCTTATAATACATAATTATTATAATAATGTCGAAAATTAAACAGTATATTTCCACAAACATTGTACTTAATTCAAAACATAATTATGAATGTTTCTTGTCACCAAGTTCAATACCATTTTCTTGAAACGTGTTCCGTTACATTTTCATTAGGTTCTTTCCGCTGAAGTATCTTCCCAATCTTCAACTGTATTTCAATATTCAACTGAAAAAATATGATTGTATAAATGTAAGTATGGTTGCGAGAGTTACTCGAATGTCACTTCAACATTGACTTTATAATGTCATGTCATTGTCATAGATTATTTACATTTTTGATCTCGAATTCCATTTCAGAGCTTAGGGTCGCCGTCGCCGATTACGGCGTGGATAACTAACTATACAGGGTTACTTTATCACCGGTACAATAAATTTTCCCACATAATTGGTATCGATAAAATATTGGTAAAATTGACATATTTTTTTTATTTATTATTAATTTATCCTTCATGTAAATGTAAAATAATGGGCTCGCTAATGACAAGACGTAGAGGGCGGCGGGTAGGGGTGAGCGACCTGCAGGCCGGCGCACGAGTTGGCAACATAGCAGTTATCTTACGAGTATCTCGGTGACTAGGTCACGGTCAGTCCCACGGTTGACGTAGGTGTGTGCACGCGCGCCGTATCGTACTACCTTCAGTCGAAAATTGCTCGTACGAATGGTTCGTAGTTATTTTCTCATTGGGGAAAATACAATGGCAGCTCAGCGGCTATACGCTGAACAAAGTGTGCCCCGCCTGGAAAATGCCAGTGTTAAGACCAGCCAGGTCAACAGATTTGACCCCGTGTGACTTTTTTTGTGGGGTGAGGTGAAACGGCGGGTATACGTTGAAGGGGCCCAAAATTACGAAGACTTAAAAAGTCAAATAATAAGTGCATTTTGATGAACTCAACAGTGAAAACTACAGACTTATGATGGGAAATATCGAAGGAAACATTCATGTAAATTAATTAATAAGTATGAGAAATGGACTCCATTAATTAGGTATGTTTTTTTATTCCAATCATTGTACATAAAGTTGATATCAAATTTTGAAATACGCCTCAATGAAGAAAGTTTCTGTCCTACTTTGTAATTTTATCACGTTTCCCAGACATATTTTAAAACATTCGACAAACTTCACACAGAGAAAAATTCTTTATTTAAGCCCGTGGAAGTATGAAGAAGGATTTGGGATCTAGTAAGATATTTTTGCCAAGTCATAATCATAAGTTGATACCCGGTGCACATTACCGCCGCCGCTTTTCCAATCCGCCATGCCGCGTGCGATGACGTTTTAAAGAAACAGTTGCCAGTTAGTGTGTTTTGCTAATTATGCACATTGATAATGCGCAATGCGTCCAAATTTCCTGTTAGGTTTGCGGATAAGTTCAAACATTGGTATTTCAGTTTTTTGTTCTAACAAAAATGCTAGTATTCTGTAACTTGGACTACTATGTATTACGTATGTTGATTTTTTGATTATACTGGGTTATTTTTTCATCAGTACAAATACTCTAGGGGGTGTATAAGTAAGTCATAATGAACAACTTTTACTAAGGGTCCGAATTCAGGTTCGGCCCCATAGTAAAAGTTGTTCATTTTGACTTACTTATACAGCCCCTAGAGTATTTGTACTGGAAAAAAAATAACCTTGTATATATATATATCCATACCTGGGATAATTGGGGGCAAGTTATAGGGATTTGATATCGATTAAAAAGATGTCGATATAATTATAATAAAATATGTGCTTATTGAACATTATCGATTACAGTACAGAGGTTCGATGTCATATCTGATATCGGGCCTCTTGTATGCAGATGTCATTTTAATCAAAATTACAATTTAAATATTGATATTTTAATATTAATTGTATATTTTGAAAACTAATTTAAAATAAACGCGTAACTACCCGTTTAAACTTATTTTTTATTTTAATTGAAGAGTAAGTAACTAATATTTATTTATGTCGAATAACATTTTGATGTTGTCATTTACAATAACATCGATATATTTTTAGTCGATAAAATATTTTGCTACATCACTTTCGTATAAATGCCCCGAGTTATCCCAGGTATGTATATCAGTGAACGCACATAAACCATGGAAACATCCTGTCCGTGCAATTATGACCCAACGCAAACTACTCTTGAGTGGGCGTTCCTAAAAAACTACTCCTGGAGCTGTTTCAGTCTGGCCTAGTTTACAGTAATTGACGGACGTCTGAATGCGTTTCTATAAATAACGGTAAAAACTAATTAAAAAGGCCTTCATGTGCTGTAGGCTGGTGTAAAAACAGTTATAGTAATTCTAAGGACAGGGGAATTACTTTTCACGTGTCATAAAACAGATAACTTCGGTAATTTTGAATATAAATATAATAATATTTATGGCATTTTTCTATACTACCGTTTTAAACTAAAACGTCGTAAGTCCATACAATTTTACAATAGCATATGACGTTTTAAAATGGTTGTATACTATAGGGATGTCGTTATGCCCAATAAAGCAAGTTTTTTTAACTAACTGAGATTTGATTTCAACATATTACATTTTAATAAATTCCTTTTTCACTTTCATGGGATTGATTGAACTACCTATTACCTATGCAAAAGTAGGTACGTAGTTCTCAAATTTATAACTAACTTTAATATTTTCATTTTACATCGCATTTTAATTTTTTCCATTCAGATTACCGCAAGATGCTGTTCGTACTGTTCGTAGAGACAAATGGGTAAAAGGTATCCGATTAGAGAGACGAGAAAATGATTGGATGCCTAGCAAAAGATCTATAATTGGTTCTCTTCATTTCAAAGATGAAGACTATCTTTTACTTGTCTAAAAAGGGGTTTACGCAGCTTAATAAGACCGCCATGCTGATTTGTACTGTAATCGATTTGTACTCATCAGTTGACTGTTGTCATATGAAATAGTAGATTGTACAACAAGTGCATAAAGTGACCCATTTTCAACCGATGCAATTTTTTGGTCTGAGCGAAGCGAAGACCAAAATAGTAGACGAGGATAAAAATGGACATTTATGCCCGTGTTGTACACTCTACTTTTCACTTCGTTTGCGAGGAAAGAATTCATTTTCAGTACATCAGCGCAGTACACAACCATTTTTAACAATAACTGCCAGCCATCTTCTTGCCTACCGACGCATACCGCAAACGTCATCCAGCGGCCGAGTGGGGTGGGGTAATTCGAATTGGTGCGGGGGTGGTCGTGGCCTTTCTGTATGTAGTACTATTACTTATTCTGTGATTATGTTATTAACATACCTTCAATTATTATGGGCATTTACCTCCTAATGCGTCTATACGCATAGTTAATAGGAGAGGCCTACGTCCAGTAGTGGACTATCATAGGCTGATGATGATGATGATGATGATGATACCTTCAATTTTATTCGCCTATTTCTAGCGAAAACTATCCATATGTACAGAGCTTCTGAGATGGTTAGTAGCTGTAAGCATAATATGTCCGTTTCTACCAAATAGACATTGTGTTTTATGTTCTCTTTATCAGATTTGTTATTGTACCCGCGATAAAGACGTATGCATATCACTATCTCAAAAAAACTCCAAGTTCCTTCACACTTTCTCCGAATTTATTATGAGGCCCATATTGAGGCAGTGGACCCAATTGCTTATCAAGAGGATCCTAAAAAGCGAACACAAAATATCATTATCTCAAACCAGCTCAGAGTTCCCTCGCACTTACTCCAAGTACATCATCAGGCCTATCTTGTGGTATTCGACCCAACTGTTAATCCTGAAAAGCCAACCTAGCATATCATTATCAGAACCAACTCAGAGTTCCCTCGCACTTCCTCCAAGTTCATCATCAGGCCTATCTTGTGGTATTTGACCCATGCTCACCAAGAGGATCCTAAAAAGCCAACAGAACATATCATTATCTCAAACTCAAACCAACTCCGAGTTACCCCAAACATCCTCCAAGTTCATCATCAGACCCATGTTGAGTATTTTACCCATGCTCACCAAGAGGGTCCTCAAAAGCCAACACAACATATCATTATCTCAATCCAACTCAGAGTTCCCTCGTACTTACTCCAAGTTCATCATCAGGCCCATCTTGTGGTATTTGACCCATGCTCACAAAGAGGATCCTCAAAAGTGAACACAACATTATCATTATCTCAAACCAACTCCGAGTTCCCTCGCTCCAAGTTCATCATCAGGCCTATCTTGTGGTATTTGACCCAACTGATAATCTTAAAAAGCCAACATAGCATATCATTATCTGAAACCAACTCCGAGTTCCCTCGAACTTCCTTCAAGTTCATCGCCAGACCCATCTTGTGGTATTTGACCTAACTGCTAATTCTCAACATATCATTATCCTTAACCAACCCCGAGTTTGCTCGCACTTACTCCAAGTTCATCATCAGACCTATCTATCGCCAGACCCAACTGCTAATCCTCAAAGCCAACACAACATATCAACATATCATTATCCTTAACCAACTCCGAGTTCCCTCGCACTTACTCCAAGTTCATCATCAGGCCTATCTTGTGATATTTGACCCATGCTCACCAAGAGGATCCTAAAAAGCCAACAGAACATATCATTATCTCAAACTCAACCCAACTCCGAGTTACCTCGAACTTCCTCCGAGTTCATCATCAGACCCATGTTGAGTATTTGACCCATGCTCACCAAGAGGATCCTCGAAAGCCAACACAACATATCATTATCTCAAACCAACTCAGAGTTCCCTCGTACTTACTCCAAGTTCATCATCAGGCCTATCTTGTGGTATTTGACCCATGCTCTACAAAGAGGATCCTCAAAAGTGAACACAACATTATCATTATCTCAAACCAACTCCGAGTTCCCTCGCACTTCCTTCAAGTTCATCATCAGGCCTATCTTGTGGTATTTGACCCAACTGCTAATCCTCAAAGCCAACACAACATATCATTATCCTTAACCAACTCCGAGTTCCCTCGCACTTACTCCAAGTTCATCATCAGGCCTATCTTGTGATATTTGACCCATGCTCACCAAGAGGATCCTAAAAAGCCAACAGAACATATCATTATCTCAAACTCAAACCAACTCCGAGTTACCTCGAACTTCCACCAAGTTCATCATCAGACCCATGTTGAGTATTTGACCCATGCTCACCAAGAGCAGCCTCAAAAGCCGACACAACATAATATATCATTATCTCAAACCAACTCCGAGTTCCCTCGCACTTACTCCAAGTTCATCATCAGGCCTATCTTGTGGTTTTTGACCTAACTGCTCATCCTACAAAGCCATCGTAGGATATCATTGTCTCAAACCTACTCCGAGTTCCCTCGAACTTCGTCCAATTTCATCATCAGGCCTATCGTATGACACGGAACCCAACTCATACCAAGATAATACTAAAAAGCCAACATAACATTTATCGATGTCAAATCAACTCCGAGTGCCCTCGTATTGCCTTCGAGATCAATTAGGTATTGTCAGGCCCATCGGTGGAATCACATGGGCGATGAGCGTTCCTGACTCAAAAAACCTGCGTTAAAAAAACTGTCCACATTACGTACTTACGCAATAAACTGTAAAAATTTTGAATCAAACGACTTGTTCACTTACCACTAACTACGTAAAAAACTACAAACTACTGATTACTACTGAATAATCTAATCTAAAAAAGATTGGAAAATGTTACATAGCTAAAAATCAATCCTTATTTTCATCTCTATTCCGTAAACCCGGTTAAACTTACTTAAAACAAAGCACGTGGTCACGGTAATTAACGAAACCAACATTGTCCCACCTCTAATGGTACACGTGCTTCGTAAGAAAGGAATAGCACATTGAATTTTTGATTTGATGAATGGGGAGAAGTACTATAAAGTATAAATAAATAAATAAATATCTTGGGACATCTTACAAAAATCAACCTAGTCCCATGGTAAGCTCAATTAACTATGTCTCAATTAAGTATGACTTTTCTGCGGAATGTAGTTCCGTCTATTTTTAAATTAGAACTTCTTGTTGTCTTTGCATACCTATTCACACAACACATGCACAGAGCATCAAAATCGAATCCACTGCAAAATAGTAAGCACTTGGTTTCGCTCGAATCCCGACGCACATTAAAGGATCAAACTTTTCTGTATAAGATTTTAAATAATTACATTGACTCGCCTTATTTAGTAAGCAAAATTTATTTTAAAACTCCCCGTTTGAACACACGACACAACAGGCTATTGTATACATTCCCTTTACGCGAAAGAATTATAAATATAATTCATTCATAAATAAAACGTGCAGGTGTAATAATACTCTTTTCTCCCATATTGATATGTTTAATGTTCCACTAGTTACATTTAAGCGCGAGGTATTTAAAACCTTGAATGGTGAAGTAACTCAGGAAGATTAATTATACTTACCCTTAATCTATATTGTACTTTTTAGTTTTACGCACATTGCCAACAAATGTCTGTTTTTCTTTTGTGTTAAGTTGAATTTGTTTGTTACTCCGCATTTTTTAATCATGTATGCGTGTTAAAATCTAGTGGCAACTTCATTGATTTATGTATTAATCAGCGTGATTATGTTTAAGAATAATTGTATCGTTTGTGCCCGAATAAACATTAAAACACATGGACATTTCAAAGAAGTGAAATGCACTTTTTCGACTTTTTTATTGCCAAAAACGCCGCGTCTATATCAGTGCGAGAAATAAAACGGCTGGTGACTGCGAGTCGCCTTATAATGAGCGTCTATAGGAGGTGGTCTGTGACCAGCAAGAAATGCTACCCTTCGTTTACGAGTAGGAGCATATTATTAATTAAAAATTTAAAACAATAACTAAGTAGTAGACCCTGAAGGTGCATTCCGACCAAACGAACATTCGCTATGCTAGCCCCCCACTCTACGAAATTCGATCGTTACACAAAACGTGATTGGTTGATTTCGTAGAGCGGGGGATAGAACAGCGAATGCTCTTTTGGTCTGTATGCACCTTAAAGGGTCAACGGATTGAAAATGGTGATGTGTTTTGATTGGCCAGTTTGAATAAAATTATTTTGAAAACTGTACAATCTATATAGGTACATAAATTAAATATAACTAACCTAACCTATAAATATCTAAGATTGGCCCTTGTGGCATTGTAGCGAAGATGCAGGCGGCATTTCCTCGTTGTATCGCAATATTTACGCGTTGTGCGAGCAAGTCGCCAGCTCTTCGGTCTTTAGTAACGGTGGAAATCATAAATATACATCTACAACATTTTTTTTTAGTAGTTTATTTTTATATTTTTAAGTTGTTTCCACACCTTACGACTATAGATAGTCTATGAAGACCTTCGTGCTATCGATGGAAAAACTTGGCATCAATGGTGTGTCTATGATTTTTTTTTTGTGTAAGGCATGAATTTTGTAGAAAAAAATATTTTCTTTACTATAGCTTTTTTAGCAATACATACACTTTACCCATTGTAATTAAAAATACTCAATTGCAATATTCATCATTAATCTATGTAAAAGTAACAAAATAATATCCTATCTACATGCGACCATGTGCCGCTTACTCTATACACGCTCATACAAAAAGTCACGAATGTGATATATTATTGGCCGGTACTGTAGATTCCTTAAATATAGTGTGATCAACCCAAATCGGTCAGTATGGAGATTTTGGAAACCATAACAGATAGCGAAATCTTGTCTTAGGAACCATGAGATCGATTTTAGTAAAAAGAAAAACTGCATTCATACAATTACAAAAATACGTGTACTCGGTCCAGGAATCGAACCAGGACTGTTTGAAAAACAAAAATTTGTTATTTTCATTTGGACATCGGTTGTGTAACTCTTATTAGTTTAGGGTAGTAAATGTTACTAAGAAACATGCATGATAACACAAACATGATATCTAAAACTTATAAAAATGACAAATGTATTCTTATTGCCGTCACCACACGGCTGGCACACCCCAACTCCTCCTGCGGGTGTCGTAAGAGTCGACTAAGGGATTGAAGTGTCACTGACCATTATTTGATAAAATATTGATGATGAGCAGCAGCGTCATCATAGTGGACACATTACTGCGATTGCCAATCCGCTTGCCCAGCGTGGCGATTATGGGTATTTTCCTCCTAATGCGTTTATTCGCATAGTTAATAGGAGAGGCCTACGTCCAGCAGTGGACTATCATAGGCTGATGATGATAAAAATGAATTGATTTTTAACACTGGAGTTTTATTTTTTGACTTTGTATGGGAAAGTAACAAACCATGATAGATATCGAAATCTGTTCTTAGGAACCATGCCATTATTATTAAATCTATAAATGAAGCCATGTAGGTACTAGGTACTTACATGCGACCTTACTGAGCCCTGGTTGGACAAATATTTTTGCTTGCTCCTATGCGTTTGAACATTTCCGGTTGCGTGAATTTCGTCCGTTTTAATATTCTCCTTAAATTATTAATTCATTTGTGGAAAATAAGCCTAAAATGTTTGACTCATAAATGACATTGACTTGGCGGTGACAAATTACCAAAAATGTTTGTGGTCACTAACCAAAAAGTATTTTACGCGTCCATATAAATTTGAATTACATAGGTAGTTGTCAGCCTCCTAGTTGACCCTACGAAGCAGAAGGTTTCGGGTTCGAACCCCAGCGAAGGGATTATTTTTTGTATTTTTTTATTACAAATATTTGTTTCTTGGTCGTGTCTGTCTATGATATTTAAGTACGAGAACCTATATATTACGTAGTTATCTATATATTATAATAGAATATGATCGTCTATTCTTATTACCCACAACAGCCTTAAATTAAGCTTACCGTGGGACTAGGCCGATTTATGTGGGATGTCCCGAGATATTTAATAGTTTATTGTTATTTATTAATAGCCAGTAATTGTATATATTACCTCTCGGATTTTAGTATCGTACTAAAGAACTTAGTCCATTCTTCCACACTGTTGTACAAGTTATGCTAAAAGAGAATTAAAGCGAGCGGCAAAGTTTGATAACAAATTAGGTAGGTACCTACTGACTGCAATTCATAAATCCGCTATATTGTCTTTTGAAATCTGGCCAGGCGAATCTAAGGATCAAATTTTACCGGATATTTTTTTTTATATAAACAATAACAACATACCTATTTTATGAAATGCCCTAACTTTGAATAATCCATCTATTGACCGAATATATTACTACTTAGTGAGGTAATTTAACTAGCAGTTTTCAAGTGACATCTGTGATGGATATGGTTAAGCTTACCTTGTCATCTGCCTCCATGTCAGTTTTCATGGATAGTATTATTCACGCACATATACAAAGGCAAAGAGCGAAATTGAATCAATTTTCAAATTGATAATTCAGAAATACTATACCACTTTTTGGACTTTTTTTTACATACGCGCAATCTACGGGATACGTACAGCTCACTATCAAGGTTCAAAATTACAAAAAGTCTACTAATTAACAGAGTTAATGTCGACAAATTTGTATGAAAATCTCACAGGGACATCCACCTTAAGAAATAATGCAAGTTTATAGGTTAGTTTACATTTTTTATGTTCAACTGACTAAAACGCTTTTTATGATAACGGACCAAAAATTAAATATTTAAACTTACAGAATGATTAATAAGTCACAATAAGGCACTGGTTCAAACTCAGCGGTGAACTATAAATATCGTCGTGTCTCTTTTACTTATACGGAAGCTTATCATTTGTTAATCTCTATAGCCTAGCTCATCGTTTACTGGCTCGCCTGAATGTTTGGTTTTGAATCAAAAGGGCCCAATATGTCTATGACAAAATTTGCTTGGATTTTTATACCAATTTATTTAACTGTATGGCTACAAGTCGCTTACTAATGTTATCAAATATCATGCTATAGTTTTATATCTAGCGTCTTCATCCAATTGACAACGTTTCAAAATTTTCAATGTCCCTAAATCGAAAACCATTTCGAGATATACGCATGTAGATCACAAAAATATATTTTTCAATTTTTTTATCGCAATATTTATGTAAAAAATCGCAATAATAGTTTAAAGGGGAAGTGACGTCACATAGCTGACATGCCACATCAGAGATGACACATTCAGAGATGCCACTATAACCAAAAAATATTGCGGTTGGAATGTCTCTTGTATTTGGCAGTGACACTTGACACTTGTCACCGATTTTCGTCGTTTTCTTATGCGTTTGAAACATCACTTGTGACGTCATTTAGCTGATTCTTGACGTTTGTAACTTACGCTCTTTCTGCTCGAAGTAGTAATAAGACGATTTTCTCACTAAATTTACAATTTAATAGAAAAGTAAAAAATACGTGTATCTTTTAATATTGACTTCTTTCAAAACAGACAATAAAAACTTGCACTAAAAATATGAAATGTTGTCAATTGGCTGTGTTCGCACCAATTACTGATTGACGCATTTTTTTCTCCTCGGACCGCGTGAAAATATTTATGGCCTCTTATTATTAACAACTGATTCAAACTTAATACTCAGAGTTATAATCCTCTGAAATAAAAATTAAGTTAATATAATGAGACTTACGTTTCACAATCTGGAGTGGCTCTAGTGATAGTAGTCCCTTCTGTGTTAGCTTCGTAGATTAAGTTCACAATTTTATTTCCTAATTCCGCCATAACCTGTAACAGATAACCGACATTAGAAAATAATTATCTATCTTTCCAATTCAATTATTTCTCACGTACCTTTAAATATTTTACGTAATTTATATTATATATAGTATTTAATAAGAAAAACACATTTACTTTTATAATTTCTGGTTCCCAGTCGTCAAGTGTGAGAGATCTAACTTTGCTGACGTGCACTCCAAGGGATCTATGTATGCCGGAACATTCTGGAAATAACAAAAATACTATTATCTAATCTATCGACATAACATCTAACATATATTAGAATAGATACTTTGCACTCAGCATTATGCTCAATTGCCCATGCTCAATTATTAATGACATAAACAAAATCTTCATTTACTCTAAAAATATTCTCACTCTCAAAAGGGCGCGGTATTTCAATTTTTCCATAGGCAGTCTACAAAATAGCGGATGCTACATAAAAATGTTAGCCCTCACTATTCCTTGATGAGCAAGATTTGTTTGCCAAACAATAAAAATGAAAATTTCCTATTACATGATTCCTACATACCTGATACATGATTTATATTGAACTTCAACAAAACTTTAAAAATTGAGATATGGGAACACATTAGCCAAGAAAATTCGCAATTTATTGAAAAATCTGAAACAGATTTTATTGCTTATCTCGGAATCTCGTATTTGCAATGTTTGGATGTGTATATTTTATGGATGTATGTGTCATTCATGTTCACTTGACAAGTTTTGTTAAAATTTTGCATCCAAAGTTCCGATTACTAATGATTCATATTTAGCGGCATTTTACGCTATTACAGAACTAAGATTATAAACCTTAAGCAAAGTATATAAAGGTTATCAAAGTAAATAGTGACGTACCTATACAAAGCGTGATGCCGAGGTTGATGCTCGCCCACCGCGGGTTGGGGCCGCCGCAGTCGCAGCAGAAATTGTTGCCGGGAATGTTCAGCAGCTGCTCCCATATTCTGCACAAAACACACATATGAGAGAACGTAGCTAAGTTACCAATCGCTAACAATTGATAGTATAGCATATTTTCATCACACTTGCTGTCTAAGCGCTCCATTGCTTGCGCGCGTAGCGGGAGTAATAGAAAAGTGATATTCCCTAGGGAGTAATAGAAACGACAGTAAGTCATTTAATAATATTATGTCTTAAATCTTATTTTTTGGTTGGCAAGTGTGATGAACAAGGATCGGACAAACGCCCGTCATTTTGAAAATGTAACCCTGTGCCGTATGGTAGAGACTTCGTTATCTTATGATGTTAACATATTTTATTAATTTAAGATATTTAGTTATTAACTTATGATTTTTTTTTAAATACGAACACAAAGTATGTATTTAGGAGATCCCAACTATGTCTTAGATACTTGTGCACAACATAATTGTTCGAAACGTCGTTACAACGTTAATTAATATACGCGATATAATTCGTTTAAATCCTTTTATTTCATGAATAACTATCGCGGTAACCAAAGAAGATAATTATACACTAATTAAATCAAAATTCAATATCAAAAATTCTAAGTCGTTTATTTCTCATAAATTCACAATCAGGGTATATAAAACTAAGAAGGAGTTGGGATCTCCTAAACAGATACTTTGTAATAGTGTTATTAAAAAAATATCTGATAAAATAAAATATGTTAACATCATAAGATAAGGATGTCTCTACTGTACGGAACAGGTTTATTTTATCGAAATGACGGGCGTTTGTCCGATCCTTGGTGATGAAAAACATTGTATGCATCACAGTCGGTAAGCGGAATACTAATTCGAGTTATAAAAGCCCTCCGCCTAACGGCGTCGGGCTTCTAACACTCTCGTTAGTAATTCCGTGCTTACCTCCCTTGATGCACAATGTACTATTTGCTGTCTCTACCACTCTTTATAATAGGGATGATTACTTTAAAAATATATTTCACTTTATGCAAATATGCACGACATAATACTCGAATAAATTATTACTAAAATCAGGCCTGTCCAACTAGTGCGTTCGGTTCGAACTGTCAGTAGGGCCTCACGGCAAGCGGTGACGCACGTCGCGCACTCGCGAATGTTGTTCGTCGAATATCTACGTACTAATTCGACCGCTGTCAGAGAATTGATTATAACAATGAACAATAAAAACGCAATATGAAAAAGGTAGTAATTAAATATTAAGATTGTATAATTTTTTAAAAGGAAGCTACCTTATTTTTCAGAAAAGGTATGAGTTACGCGATAGAAAGAGAGCGCATTTCTACGCGACATTTAGCGTTGCGCGGTGGGAATATGAACTTAATACTATCGTAGCAAGAGTCAGTATTTCTTTAAACGGGTTTTTGGAGATGGCTTTCCGTACTTGTACTAATATGTATTCTGTGCTATGTAGTAAGTGCGGAAAAAGTGATCTAGAACCCCTCTGTGGAGACGACCCGAAATGACTGTACTCATGTAACTAGAATGGGGCTAGCAGCTTAAGAATTTCGGCCCCGTAAGGGATTTGGTTGTAATTTGAAGTCTAAAACTTATATTACGCATTCAGTGTTCTTAGGGCCTGCCACAACTTCACCTCTAATTAAAACTAATTCCCTTGCGGGGGCCAATCTTCCTAGGTTAGCTTGCTAGACCCTTTATAATTTTCTATTCAGGGCTTGTTTTACAGTACAGTGTATATCTTTTATATCTTCAAGGCAAGAGTAAATAGGTATCTCATAGGTAAGCGTGCTCCAGCATAGATTGCATACACTTACCAGCAGGTATGATCGTGGTCAAACGTCTACCTATTCTGAATTAAAAACAAGACCATACACGAGGGGACAAGGATAATCCACCTGATCTTCCTCATGCCAGGAGGCATGGTCTCCTGACCGCGTCGGGCGTCACGCGCGAGTCGTCGCGGCTGCGGCCCTGCTGGATGGCGGAGCGGATGCCGTGCTGCAGCGCCGCCGTCCACGAGTTCAGCATCTCTTGGCTATAAGCGCGGACAAAGGAGCCTGTAAGTGTACCCACCTGATCTTCCTCATGCCAGGAGGCATGGTCTCCTGAACGGCGTCGGGCGTCACGCGCGAGTCGTCGCGGCTGCGGCCCTGCTGGATGGCGGAGCGGATGCCGTGCTGCAGCGCCGCCGTCCACGAGTTCAGCATCTCTTGGCTATAAGCGCGGACAAAGGAGCCTGTAAGTGTACCCACCTGATCTTCCTCATGCCAGGAGGCATGGTCTCCTGAACGGCGTCGGGCGTCACGCGCGAGTCGTCGCGGCTGCGGCCCTGCTGGATGGCGGAGCGGATGCCGTGCTGCAGCGCCGCCGTCCACGAGTTCAGCATCTCTTGGCTATAAGCGCGGACAAAGGAGCCTGTAAGTGTACCCACCTGATCTTCCTCATGCCAGGAGGCATGGTCTCCTGGACGGCGTCGGGCGTCACGCGCGAGTCGTCGCGGCTGCGGCCCTGCTGGATGGCGGAGCGGATGCCGTGCTGCAGCGCCGCCGTCCACGAGTTCAGCATCTCTTGGCTATAAGCGCGGACAAAGGAGCCTGTAAGTGTAACCTGATCTTCCTCATTCCAGGAGGCATGGTCTCCTGGACGGCGTCGGGCGTCACGCGCGAGTCGTCGCGGCTGCGGCCCTGCTGGATGGCGGAGCGGATCCCGTGCTGCAGCGCCGCCGTCCACGAGTTCAGCGTCTCTTGGCTATAAGCGCGGACAAAGGAGCCTGTAAGTGTAACCTGATCTTCCTCATGCCAGGAGGCATGGTCTCCTGGACGGCGTCGGGCGTCACGCGCGAGTCGTCGCGGCTGCGGCCCTGCTGGATGGCGGAGCGGATGCCGTGCTGCAGCGCCGCCGTCCACGAGTTCAGCATCTCTTGGCTATAAGCGCGGACAAAGGAGCCTGTAAGTGTAACCTGATCTTCCTCATGCCAGGAGGCATGGTCTCCTGGACGGCGTCGGGCGTCACGCGCGAGTCGTCGCGGCTGCGGCCCTGCTGGATGGCGGAGCGGATGCCGTGCTGCAGCGCCGCCGTCCACGAGTTTAGCATCTCTTCCGAATCCGCTTGGAGCATGTGGCTTCTACAATTACAAGGGATATATACAGGGTGTAATCGATAAATGTTTACAGGCCATAATTCCGTAAATATGAGAGATATCAGAAAAAAAAATAACTGATATCGAAAGTACGTTACCCAACGAGTAAAATTACATTAATAACTTTCTGAAATAAAATCAGAATAGCTCAAATATTAACTTCAAATCCTTCCATACATTTAGTACGTAACCGTTCATTCAAGGACTAGATTAATACGAATATTTTTTCATTTAAGAATTAATGTTACATTAATTATTTCATAAACGGTAGTGTTATTATTTTATTACAATGTATTCCTATAAATAACGAATCTCTAACAGTTTTTTCTCTTACGACACCCGACTTTCTTTAAGGCTGTAAGTCGTCATTCTAAAGGTATGGGAGCGTTTTAAGTTAGTATTCTTAATATTATTTCATCTATTTATAAAAAGTTATTAATGTATACAGATACAGATACAGATACAGATCTTTATTGGTAAAAACACATTTTACAAGTCATTTATACATTTCACAATACATTGTATAAAAATATTAAAAATACACAATATGTACAGTTAACTACACTAGGTGTGTACAATGAAATAACTTATATTATTATACGGTGTAGGGTCAACGATCTTATTTAATTTTTCTTTGTGAAGTCATCAATGCTGTAGTACGCCTTTTCTATAAGCAACAGCTTAAGTTTACTTTTAAATATTTTATCAGAGCCACTCGAATCAATTATGTTCGAGGGCACTGAGTTGTAAATAGTTGGTCCCATGACGCCAAGTGACCGCCTAGATTTAGCGAGCCGGCGCCTCGGGGCCAGCAGCACGGGGCGCCTGCGCGCGGGGGCCGAGCGAGCTTGCACGCTGTATTTGTACTCGTCAATGTGGGTTCTCACGTGCATACATGCAGCCAGTATATATACACAAGGTAGGGTAAGGATTTTATGTTTTATAAATAAGTGTTGAGCAGGATAGTCCATGGCTTTCTTGTCAATTATACGAAGGGCCCTTTTTTGCATTCTGAATAGTCTGTCCCGTTCTGCAGCCGTCGCCCAGAGCTCGACACCCTGTATCAAAATCGAGTGAAAGTAGCCGTAATAAGCCATTTTAATGTTTTCAATTGATAGACTCGGAGCTAGCCGGGACAAAGCATAACACGCCGAGGCTAGTTTGTCGCAGGTCGATGTAATGTGCGGCGACCATGTCAGTCCAGTATCAATTATGAACCCGAGGTACTTAGTTGTATCTACTTGTGGGATGACGGTGTTGTTTAAAACTACGTTCAGTTTAGCTTTTATAGATTGTTTTAGCTGAAAATGCATTATATTCGTTTTTTCCGGATTTAATAGCATGCCATTTGCCGAAAACCATCTTTCAATATGCATCATCACGTGACAGAGGTGGGACTTTAGATTATCGAAAGAATCAGCATTAACAATAATACATGTATCGTCCGCAAACATAACGTATTCTACGTTTGGACAGGCTGTGGTTACATCGTTAACGAGGATTAGGAATAGGTTATTTCCCGCTACCGATCCCTGGGGGACGGCGCAGTTACCCGTTGACTGCAGCTCCGACTTAGAGTTGAGTACATGGGTGCATTGCTGTCGATTGTCCAGGAAAGAAGCAAGCGTATTATGAAGTGCTCCCGTGACACCGTACACTGACATTTTTTTAAGCAGAAGAGCGTGGTCTATCATTTCGAAGGCACGCGACAAGTCGCAGAAAATAGCTGCGACCTGTCGCGCGTCCTCGAGATGCGCCAGCACTCGCCCCGCCACGTCCCGCACAGCGCCCGTCGTCGAGCGGCCGGGCTGGTAGGCGTATTGTTGACTGTTTAATAGTCTATTAGACGTGAAGCGATCCATCAATCTACCACCCAGAAGCCGCTCAAATATCTTTGACACAACCGGGACGAGTGATATCGGCCGATATGATTTTGGCAATAATAACTCGCCCTTACCTTTATATACAGGTTGTACTTTTATTTGTTTTAATATGTCAGGACAATGTGATTTTACTCGTTGGGTAACGTACTTTCGATATCAGTTAAAAGTTTTCTGATATATCTCATATTTACGGAATTATGGACTGTAAACACTTATCGATTACAACCTGTATAGGTGCAATCACAGACTTAGATTTGGATAAAGAAACAAGTTCATTCATTTGTATGGCGGCCGAGCGTGTCAGATTTTGTACTGAAGTTGTTACTTGGCTATGATTTTAAATGTCTCAGGCCCTTGAGTAATTCATATTTTTTTGTGTTGTTGCAATTAATATTACTTAAGGAGGCATTATTAATGTTTTTGTTCACTTCAACTTACAAAATTTGACGCCCGAAAGCTGCAAGCTGCGATTACAGACGGACAACTCAGTGGATTTCACTGAGTTCATTTGACACGCTAAGTAGGTACGTTTGCTTGATCTATGGTATAATATGACATCTGTGGGAGCAATCCACAAGAATGTCGGGTACGTGACGTCATTTGACACGCTAAGTAGGTACGTTTGCTTGATCTATGGTATAATATGACATCTATGGGAGCAATCCACGAGAATGTCGGGTACGTGACGTCGTTCTTCGCGTACATCTAAGAAAGTTACGAATACAATTTTTGCATGCATGCATCAGCCTATGATAGTCCACTGCAGGACGTAGGCCTCTCCTATTAACTATGCTATACGCATAGTTAAATACGGTAAATACCCATAATCGCCACGCTGGGCAAGCGGATTGGCGATCGCTGTAATGTGTCCACTATGATGACGCTGCTTCCCATAATCAATCTTTAATAAAATAATGGTCAGTGACACTTCAATCCCTTAGTCGACTCTTACGACAGTTACGACGCCCGCAGGAGGAGTTGGGGTGGTGACAAATGTATTCTTACTGCCATCACCACACGGAAAATATACAATTTTTGGTGTATCTTAATTTTATAACTAGGTGTTTGTATTTTTTTTTATACCACGTCGGTGGCAAACAAGCATACGGCCCGCCTGATGGAAAGCAGTCACCGTAGCCTATGGCGCCTGCAACCCCGCGCCTGTATTTATAGAGAATTCTCGCACTTTCCATATATCTGTAAGGTAACTGACTTAGTCGTGGCTGTCTATGTATAATATAAGTATTTATATATTATACATATCCTCGCTTGGTACCCACATCATAACTATCATCATAAGCCAGTGCCAGTGAATTTTGAATGAATAATGTACGAAATAGAATAGAATTTCTTTTGTTTGAGGATACCTTTCAATAGGCCTCTGGGTGGCTATAGGATAATTGAGCTTACCGTGGGACTAAGTCGACTTGTGTAAGATGTCTGAAGATATTTAAGCAACCAAGTAGTGAGATGTTGGAACAAACTCCCAGAGGACGTGATCTCAGTACAAAATGTGAATAAGTTTAAAAATGGACTAGACAAGTACATCACATCTACAACTTGACTATGATTATTGTCACAATGATCACTGGATACACCGGATACAGGCAACATCAGTTTTCTAACTGCCTGCCTGCTTACTAAATAATAAAAAAAATAACTAAATATTTATTATTTATTTATAATATAAAGAAAGCACTAACTTGGAAGGCGAGAGCACCTCGAAGCAGAACCGCCGCTCTCCGTCCAGCACCGGTTTGACGGTGCAGAGCCGCAAGTCTTCCTCCATCACTGTCACGTTCAGTTCACCCGTCCTTTTCCTGCAAATATACTTTATTATTTATGCTGCAACCATATATAACATGGACGTCTAACGCCAGCTCAAAAATGCCCCCAAAAACGATTGTTCAATTGTGCCAAGATGGGCAGGACATAGCGCTTTTCTTAACACCGCGCATATTTCGGCGCAACATCTTTGACAAATGTTTATAGAATATGGCCAATCAAAAGTTTGATGGACCAATCACAACTATTTTTAAATGGCGGTTTCAGTTTTTATAGGTTGATTTTAAATTCTTTGCCGTGATGTATTGAAGAGGGGATGACACTTGTCAACTAAAATTCAGGACCGTTTTTGAACGGCAATTTAGTATGGCGTGCGGCTTCCATGTTTTATTTGTTCGTAGTATTAATGGTATGGAGGAAAAAACCCAACAGTCAGCACGTAGCTTCAAACCCGGATTAACTCAATTCAGAAAAAAATAAGATTAATCTCTGAGATTTAGATAAGTTTATAGTACATTGTGCACCTAGGGGGAAAGTACGGTATTAGTAACGAGAGTATTAGAAGCCCGCCGTAGGAAGGGCTTTTAATGACTCGAGTTTGTATTTCACTTACCGGCATACAATGTTTTTCATCACACTTGTGGACAAAAAAAAGTTTTAAGACAAAATATATTAAATGACCCATTAACATTTGTAGGAATTTTACTTTTCTATAACTCCCGCGATTCCTGCAAGCAGTGGCGCGCATAGTAAGCAAGTGTGATGAAAATCTTATAATGGTTCAGAATTACATTTATCCAAAATCAAAGTTAAGTGGTAGGTTCAAGACAGCTTTAATACATGATGCAAGATGACATTTAGCAGTGGCACTCCTCTTCTAGTCAAGGCGTTAGTATATGCTCAGATTGCAGAGTATGAGTAATACCGTACTTTCCCCCTAGGTGCACAATGTACTATACATCATCAGCCTATGATAGTCCACTGCTGGACGTAGGCCTCTCCTATTAACTATGCGTATAGACGTATTAGGAGGTAAATGCCCATAATCGCCACGCTGGGCAAGCGGATTGGCGATCGCAGTAATGTGTCCACTATGATGACGCTGCTGCCCATCATCAATCTTGTAAAATGGTCAGTGACACTTCAATCCCTTAGTCGACTCTTACGACACCCGCAGGAGGAGTTGGGGTGGTGACAAATGTGTTCTTACTGCCGTCACCACACGGCATAATTGAGAATATTAGCCCCTTATTCATGAACGTCTGCTAACTTAGCAAGCCGCTAACTATTGTTTGTTCCTTTCGGTCTTATCAATATGTCCACAAGAGTGAAAGGGACAACAATACTTAACGACTTGTTAAGTTAGGAGGCGTTTATGAATAAAGGGTCCATAATATACAGGGTGGCCAAAAAGCTACATGTAAGAAAGGGGTGTATATCTTTGTCATCAACTATTACCTATAGTTGCGTCTCGAAAATTGCAGCAATAACTTGCACATATTAATTTAGCTTTTATAGATAGTATCTAGTACCTTACTAGGTACCTTACTAGGTACCTTACTAGGTACCTTACTAGGTACTAGATACTAAAATTACTATTACTATTAATTGCTATTAATTATTCTTACCTCTACCTACTGGTAGAGGTACGTATTTTCAAAAAAATGTCGACCTTTCTGAAACTTCCGAATACCTCCTAAGGGATCTATTCTGTGTTCCAAAACATCACGGGCAAATGGAATGTGCTTATTATTTGGCCACCTTGTATGTCTAATCTCTTATGTCGGCCGAGTAAACAAAAGACAGTCGTCGTAGCTACGGCATTTAAATACAAAGAAACCGTTACATTGCATAAAATGCAGAATTCCAAATTTAATATTTGATGCTAATTTAGTATTCAGCAACTATGACTAATGACCTACTTCGCAAGGACTTAACCCCGGCCTTGGGCGTTGCGAAATGTTTTTTAACTGATTAGTTACATTTAGCACGAATCTGTAAAAACAAACACCAAAACTGGTCGCCTAGATATACAGTTGGCGAGGGCTTTAAGTCAATGCAATAAGATCTATAATCTTGGTAGATAATGTAATGGAACGCGCCATTAATTAATTTTCTTTGCTTCGTTAAGAAGATTAACTGAACCAAATAAGACAACGCAGTCGTTTTATTTAATTACATAAAAACCTGCCAAGTACGAGTTGGACTCTTGTAGCGAAGGTTCTGTAGAATTATGTAATTTCAAAGACGTCAAAATTCATATTGCTGTCACAATCAACTTCCATGCATACCAGTAGTCTTAGCACAGGATTAGTGCGACGATATGTCGCCGCGAGATAGCATATCCATCCCTCTTTTGTTCATATAGTTAGTAAAAGATGGAAAATCTATCTCGCGGCGACATACTGGCGCGTACTGTGGCTCGCCAAAGATCTCTTATTCGAGCTCTAAGATTTTTGAACGCGCTTCTGTCATGGGCACCTGAATGTGATCTGTTCGCAAGCCGATGGGCAAATGTGTGTAGCGTATGTGTGAAGTACTGCGAGGTAATGGATGTTAGTGGTATATTATAATGATGTATCTAATATTGTGTAATTTAAATTGTACAGTGCTTTAGTTTATACTGTCATACTGTATATTTTTTGTTTGAATAAATAAATAATTAACAATGATGTGCTAAGCATACAGGGGGGCTACCGTGATCTCATAAATACGATTCAGTTTAGGTTCGGCTCGTCAGTTTTTGACAGTTATTCTATGGAACTGACACATAGCGATTCAGTTTAGGTCCTAACCTGAATAGTATTAGTAGCTCGTGGTAGCCCCCAGTTCCACACTTCCCATTGCTGTCTATTGCACTGAAGCTAATTAAGACAGAAAGATATTATATTCAGACATTTTTGTTAAAATACGTCTCACTACATCTGTACATCGATAATTTGTGAGTGTCAAAATATGCAGTATCTTTAGATACATTATTTAGATTCTTTGGAATGGGAATAAGTTATTTCGGTACCGAATATACTAGGCGTGGCTAGGAATGACGTTGTTCAAGTTAATTATATTATTACTTAGGGTATGGCACCGGCAACTATAAAAAGCATGTGTGTTTTTAATAATAATTTTCCCCTCATTTCTAATTGACTGGTGCAGACGTTTTTAGTTTTACTGTTCGGAACTCCAAAAATGTTTTTATCAATTAGTGATTCCGATACTTATGTTAGCGTTATTAAATTTCTTATTTCCAAATGAACAGTCGCATCATTAATTACCGGTCGTAAAACTAAACACGAACCAGCACAAGCCAAATTTATTAACAGCATGACTTTAAGGCTTACTATAATGCAATAATTGCAACATGAATATTAAAAACATAACTCAGCCTTATGCAACCAACTCTCACATACTTATACAGTATGTGGCCTACAACAGGAGTGAAAATTGAAACGGTGCATTATTAAGCTAATCAATAATCATTTCCACATTATTGTAATTAAAAAAAAAACAATTTTAGTAATTTTATTCTTGGAATTTTCGTTATTATGACGTGTTTTACTTATCTTAGAAGTTATCAATAACTTATCAGTTTGGAAACATTGAAAAATGTACAAAAAGTTGTAAAAAAACGTAACAAGTTGGTGTAAAAATAAAAACAATAGTTATTTATTATACAAGGGGGCAAAGTTGTTGTTTAACTGTCGTGCCAATATTGAGACCTGAGCTAGCGAAAGATTCCAAAATTGAGCCACGAGCGTAGCGAGTGGTTCAAAAACTGGAATCTTGAGCATTGCGAAGGTCTCAAGGCACGAGAGTTGAACAAACTTTGCCGCCAAGTGTAATACAACTTTTTTCCCCTCACTATCGCGAGGAAATATGATTACAAATCTCATCCACATGTAAATTAACTTAAAGAAACTATTTAAAACTCAATGTCGAAACGTATCGTAGAATAGAGTTACTTATGGAACATCAATATTGCCAATGGCTTACAAAGTCACATGAGAACGACCAATTTAACATGTGAGCTCCGATTGCGCATGTTTACTACGGTCATACAGATCCACTTATACTAGGCAGTTGGGGGGCTATAGGAATTAGAGAAATGTCAAATTACTTTATTCACAAGTGTGTAAAAAGCGTTTTTACCCGCTCGTATTAAAGGATAAACGAGCGCTTTACGAGCTAGTGAGGGGAAAAATAACTTTTACTAATCAGTACCTGGTATACTATCAAGATGTCTTGCGTAATGTCAAGATCCAGTACTTATGGTCCAACTTTGAATAACAATATCCCCAAATTCAATACCTTCAAATATGAATATTACTAATGTACAGAACATTCAAAAACATAATGATTGCTGTCCAGGTCTCTTTGAGGCGTCTTTATACAGTTTTCTAGCGGAGAGCTAGAGTGAATTGTCCATATTATTTGCGATCACTTTAAATTACCCATATATCTGGTCAGCCTCCGTAGCCTAGTTGGTAGTGACCCTGCCTACGAAGCTAGAGGTTCCGGGTTCGAATCCCGGCGAGGGCATTATTTGTGTATTTATTTATCACAAATATTTGTTCCTTGGTTATGGTTGTCTATGTATTTAAGTATCTATATGTATCTATCTATTATATATATCGTCGCCTGGTACCCACATCACAAGCCTTAATTGAGCTTACCGTGGGACTAGGTTGATTTGTGTAAGATGTCCCAAGATATTTATTTATTTATCTTGATATCAAGTTCCCTTTCCATCGCCTTACTCGTATGATAATAATCAAATTAATAATTAATAGTCAGTCACGTCTTTTGTGTTTTTATTCAGTCGCGACATCCAGGGGACAAAAGTGGCATTTGCTAGAAGAAAGTATGCTGATTTTTTTAAGGGAGGAGAACGTAACCATGGCAACGATAGACATAAAAAACGTGATTGACCTTAATATAAAAACTTAACACCACCCACCTGTACACCAATCGGTTGTCATACAAGTAGAACCACCGCCTGTTCCACGTCTTGAACGCATTCGAAGTCCTCTTAAACAGATACCCCTGCATACGAGGCAGATTCTTCAAACACGGGGTACTTATGAGCCCATCCTTACAATCACCTTCGGGCGCCTTACAGCTAGGTAGCACGCTGTCCTTACTATTTACGATCGTGTGTCGATTCTCCATCTCTTTGTCGAGTATTTTGGTATCGTTACGCATTGTTGACACCTGAAATTGCAATTGGCATTTGGAATTGTGGTATTGTGGCAATTAGTCGGCAGTTAATTGTAAACTTTCTTTAGCGAATCCGTTTAACACTTATGTGAGGAGTAATTAGTAAATTATTTTGCTGAGCATGCAGATTTAATGGCAGTAATAGATAATCGTAAAGTCAGTATATTTAGCCAATTATTTCATATACATAAAAAAATGTGTTTAATACGAACTGTCGGGATATACAAGTATTTGTACAATTGTTGAACACTGGAAAATATATTTGGTTCATAATATATGTATATAACATGGACGTCTAACGCCAGCTCAAAAATGCCCCCAAAACCAATTGTTCAATTGTGCCAAGATGGGCAGGACATAGCGCTTTTCTTAACACCACGCATATTTCAGCGCAACATCTTTGACAAATGTTTATAGAATATAGCCAATCAACACTTTGATGGACCAATGATAACTATTTTTAAATGGCGGTTTAAGTTTTTATAAGTTGATATTGAAATTCATTAAGTACCGTGATGCATTGCAAAGGGAGTGACACATGTCAACTAAAATTCAGGACCGTTTTTGAAAGGCAACTTAGTATGGCGTGCGGCTTCCATGTTTTATTTGTTCGTAGTGTACAGCTAAATCATCTAATTGTGCCTATAAGTAAGTATTAGTAAAGACATAGGTTTGAAATAGGTATGTACATAGGGCGACAAAGGGTCTAGCCGCATTTCTATAGTGAAACTGCCCCTGGCTGGAATGTATACCTTTCTTAGAAGCGTTTATTGGTCTTATTATAAGATATCATTTTACAATATTTCAAGCCTGGAATCCCCTTGGTTTGGAAAAAAATAAAAAAAAAATAAAAATCTTTTTTTATTTTTTGAAGCTAAACTAATGGTTAGATTTCTTTGAAATTTGGATTATACATGGCACTAGTAGCAATACATTTTCAAAAAAAAAAATCAAGGTTCTTACTTTTTTACAAATGCCTAAAAAATGTTTTTTTTTTTTTTTATAAATTTTTTTTTTAATTTACAAGAGGCTGACAACCTCAATTTTTTGATATTTAATGCACAATACAATATTGTATTAAATGTATTTTTCTCATAAAAATCCATTTGTGGCAACAAGGTAAAAATGTCTTACTAATGTAGGTTACACATTGGGCCAACGTACTTGGCTCATTGTGTACTTCCGCCTTTGCGACCATTTAGTAGGTATTAACGAGCAGTAGGTATTTTTTTAATGCAGTATTGCGTATTTCATAATAAGAATGTTTACGTAGTAGGTGTTTACGTACAACAATAGTACTTAGATTACATGCCGAGGCTAATAAAATAAGAAATGTCTCAGAAAGCGAAGTTGAGGTCTATTATGACATACGCAATACTGCCTTAAAATATATATATATATAATTTCATTTAATTTTATATATAATTTCTTATTTTATTAGCCTCGGCATATATATATATATAAGGTCCTAATTTATTAGATGCAGATATTTTTACAGCTGATAGTACTCGGTCTCTGGAGTATATTAAACCGTGAAACATTGTAGCTTTTACGATTTTTGGAGAAAACGGAAAAACAAATTTTCTACGTAAAAACACCCTGTTTATGTGATTATTAAATGAAAACTCATTGAACAGATTCTAGTACCTCTTTTACGTACCATTTAACTGGAACTGGCCACTTCACGTCAATAAATTAAATACTTGATTGTCAATGTCATAGTATTTTCCGTTGGATTGTGTCGTTTGATGACATGACAGACAGTGTTATTGTGACATGTGATAATGCACATGATGATTTTTTTTAGACAAAATTATAATTAATTTTTTTGTCAGGAAAATGAAATCAAAAAAATTACATGAAAAGATTTCTTAATTTATATTTAAAGTTAATTATTTTAATATAAAGTATCATGTGTTAAAATATCTGCAACTAATAAATTAGGACCTTATATACATATATATTTTAAGGCAGTATTGCGTATGTCATAATAGACCTCAACTTCGCTTTCTGAGACATTTCTTATTTTATTAGCCTCGGCATGTAATCTAAGTACTAATGTTGTACGTAAACACCTACTACGTAAACATTCTTATTATGAATATACGTTAATACCTACTAAATGGTCGCAAAGGCGGAAGTACACAATGAGCCAAGTACGTTGGCCCAATGTGTAACCTACATTAGTAAGACATTTTTACCTTGTTGCCACAAATGGATTTTTATGAGAAAAATACATTTAATACAATATTGTATTGTGCATTAAATATCAAAAAATTGAGGTTGTCAGCCTCTTGTAAATTAAAAAAAAAATTAATAAAAAAAAAAAAAACATTTTTTAGGCATTTGTAAAAAAGTAAGAACCTTGATTTTTTTTTTGAAAATGTATTGCTACTAGTGCCATGTATAATCCAAATTTCAAAGAAATCTAACCATTAGTTTAGCTTCAAAAAATAAAAAAAGATTTTTATTTTTTTTTTTTTTTTCCAAACCAAGGGGATTCCAGGCTTGAAATATTGTAAAATGATATCTTATAATAAGACCAATAAACGCTTCTAAGAAAAGTATACATTCCAGCCAGGGGCAGTTTCACTATAGAAATGCGGCTAGACCCTTTGACGAGACCATGGATAATTACCCATAGTAAAATGCCAACATTTTCTTTTCATGAGAACGATATCAGAATTACAAATACTTTGATGATTTACCAGTATATTGCCACTATTGTTCACCGAATTCAATATTTCGAGGCTCTGATCAGGGACCGGAACCGGTATTTTTAAAAAAAACTTCGAAATAGCCCAATAAATGTATTTTCTTTCTTTCTTTCTTTCTTTCAATATTTTAAAATGTTTTATGCTGTTTATGTACCCCTCAATATTTTATGTAATTTACAATATCATATTTTGAAATTACACTATTAACTTACAATTTGTATACCGAAGAACGAAAAAGAACCGTTCTTTTTGTATGTGGCACTGATAGTCTGTGAGAGGCACAATACTAACCCCCTTATTCATAAACGTTTGCTAACTTAACAAGCCGCTAATAATTGTTTGTCCTTTTTGCTCTTATGGACACATTGCAAACACCGAAAGGGACAAACAATTATTAGCGGCTTGTTAAGTTAGCAGACGTTTATGAATAAGGGGGTAAGCCTTTGGTGTTCATAGAGTAGGTATGCCATTTTGCAATTCAGGGGGACTACTATGACCCCTTAAACGCGATTCACTTTCGGTTCGGCTTGTCAGTTTTTGAGAGTTATTCTGTAGAATTGAGACATCGCAATTCATATAAGGTCCTAAAGAGAATCGCTTTAGTAGACTGGTATTCGTACTGAGCAAGGTTAGACAGTCGTCTAACCATACTACGAAATAGTCATGATACTACGAAACTAGTATTTTGCGATTCAGATAATTTTCGTGATCACGTAAAGGACATCTTTTACACAAAATTGCGAATGGAAGGAGGATTAAAGCACGTAGGAAAACTTTAATATTCATAGTATAAGGTGAGAATTCAGTACCTCTTCGGCAGTGGACTTGAGAAACGGCTCCAGGTCTTCGGACAAGTCTGCGCCCTGATGGTAGTATGTGCAGCACGCTTGCATGTACGAGAGGAACTGCAACAACAGTATTCGTTGAGTGGGAAACGAACAATAAGAACATGCAGAAGGCTTAGCACATGATTGGTGCGACAGGTAAGGCACACTGTAGGTTTAGCACATGATCAGTGCGACAATGTGTCGCCGCGAGATAGACATCCCTCTTTTATTCATATAGTTAGTAAAAGATGGAAAATCTATCTCGCGGCGACATACTGACATACCAATCGTGTGCTAAGATAGTTAGATAGATAGATAATCATTTATTCATCACACAAGTCAATAGTTACATTCAAAATATACATTGTGTACATAATATCTGCACTACTAACAAGTGTAACTAGTCAATAATTTGAAAAATTAATAATTACATGCCATCATTTTCACACTAACATTTCATAAAATTCACTTATAGTATACACTGTCTTGCTTAATAATAGTTCTTTTAGTTGAACACGAAACACTGTCAATCTTGATTCTCTTTTGAAATGTTCCGGTAATTTATTGAATAGTACACGGCCAATAACTCCTGGCAATTTTCGTGTCATGGCGAGTTTGTGGGGACTTAAGCAGAGATCCTTTGGGTAACGATTCGGGCGCTCGGAGTCACCTTTCTTTCGGAACGTGTGTATATTCTTCCGAACGAACATAATGCTTTCAAATATATATTGAGCCACTGATGTCATTATTTTAAGGGTTTGGAAGTGTTCTCTGCACGTGTCTCTGTATCCCGCGTTCATTATCACTCTTACCGCTTGCTTTTGCATTTTCAACACCCTCTGATGGTCAGACGAGTTTCCCCACAGAATTATACCGTATGACAAGCGTACTGGTTATGCCAGTGTGTTTCGGTGAGGATTCGATCCAGGGCGAAAATGCCGGTGGGGTCGTGGTGACAAGTTCGCGATCCCGTGGCTCCACTACGGCACAGGGGTTGGCAGCATCCCAGAGCGTTAGTGGGTAGGCTAGTCTTTCGTGGAATAGATAGCCCCACCAATGCAAAAATTAATTAAAAAAAGCATGTCGGCAGGAGTCACTATCCATCCCTCTTTTATGAATATAGTTAGTAAACGATGGGAAGTTTATCAAGTGACATATTGTCGTACCAATCATGTGCTAGCCTATACCTTGCGCCAGTAGGAAACGAAAAAAAATAAATCAAACCTAACGAGCTTTCTATACGAGCATGTAAGGTTCTGGCAGAATATCAACGATGTGGCTTGCCGCATCAACATGCTGAGCCAGCGCCTATTCTCTGCCACGACACATGGTAAAAACAACTATTTATTGTTTGTAATTCTTCTGCAAGTTAGTTTTAAGTTGCATGCCTTTTATTTGTTAATTTCTCTGTTTTTATACCTACCATGTAAGTTGTGGAAATTGAATAAAGTCTTTATCTATATATCTAACAACTTCAGTTATTCCATAATCACACACTTTCAGAACACAATCTTGATCTTATCACCAACTTAAAACCTTAAACCGCACACATTAGATACAACAGCAACATTAATAAATTATTGTTATTTATTAGTCTTAACGTAAAAAAATCTACGAACGTGTTTCACGATATGTGTCAAAGGCAACAAATGCTATGAATGTCAGCCATAATTATTTGTTTATTTTTTTTGTTTTCTACTGGTATACGGTAAAAGTTATGACTGTGTGCCACACCGTACACACAGTGTGTGATGTAGTGCCTAATAATCTCTCTTCGTGTTTTCACGGATAATCTGAAGAAATATTTCCGGTCCTTTACGCTGCAGTCGATTGAGACAGAAGCTGAAATTCCAACGATTCTGTAAAAAAAACAATGGGAAAAAAACTATGCACTACGTCTGTAGAACTGTACCGTACTGTTATAACAGAAAAAAAATAAATCGGGCACCGGCAGCGACGTTCTTCTTTTTTCCTTTCTCCGTTCTTTTTAAAAACAAAATGCAGCCATTTTCTGACATGTTTGACAAATACCTAATTACCTAGATATATTGTAAGCGTTAGCATTTTTATGCAGTATTAACATTTTAGTTAGAAACTTTGTGTGCTTTCAACTGTTGGAAAGCTTTCACGATTTTTTTACTTCGCTTTTGTAAGGATTACTCGAACAGACATATAATGCAACTGTTCTTTGAGTGCACTTTCTCTATTTATTGTTTTAAAAAAATTACCTATAAATTGTGATCATTTGTTTTTTAATGTCATTCACTGTTTTGAACAAAAACGTTTAAATTCATAATTGTTTGCTTACATTATCTTTAATCTATGACTCATAGTATGACAAATAAGTACGTGCATCGTCGTATTCGTGAGTAACTAACTCCCTACACTATTTGTATGCTATTTGTGAGCACCTACATAATATACACGTAGGAATAATGAAGGTCACAGTGAATGGAAGAGGTCCCTTATACGGATATATAATTTTGAACCTAGGTCAATTTTGGTTGAAAACATTTTGACCATGACACACACAGGATCGTGTGGAGTATTATTTTAGCGCCCTTCTAGCAATGGTTTAGTCCATTGTATATACGATATTAACATGTGTTACTAACTTAATAAGCACATACATATTCAAAATAAACAATTAAAAATGTACCTACCTAAATATTAAGTTCCACAGACTATCGCAAAATGGCTCGTAAACTAAGTACTTGTTAAATATAATTGTAAGATAAAAATAGTCTAGAAAAATCTAGACACATTATCTGGATCATTCTAGATATATTTTTTATTTTGCATATACTTCGGAAATATATATAACATTTTTTGCATAACTAAAACCTTCTTCTTTCATTGCGCAGTTCGTTAATTATTTTGCATACTACTTTATATCATATCGAAGAAAATCAATAAAAGATAAAAAAAAAAATGTTGGCTTGCACGCGAATTTTAAAATAAGCCGTTTATAATTATTCTCGTAAAAATTTTGAGACGCAGAAAAAAAAAAGTCAATCAATTTTCAAGAATGTATCAATAACATCGCCAAAATCATCATCATTAAAACTCAAAAAATACGCACCCGATTGAAACTGCAAATCCTTATCACAACTACACACTCGTGTTCCAAAACCAACTTTAAAATATCAGCATCACTGCACTGCACCTCCCGAAGAAGCACTTGACAATAGAATAGAACACTCCGTACTATTGTGCAATTACGACTACGCGAATGCGCGATATGACATCGCGACGATCGCCGATACTAAACGATAATCCTTTCCAATTCGAAGCCACGTTCTTTGTCCTTTACTGTTATTCAGGTGTGACAGAGATATAAGGTTAAAACGCGGTTCTGTTAAGACGATAGCGGATAGCCTTCAAGTTGTCAAACTTATTTATTGGCGGTTGAAATAGAACTTAATTATTATACAGTAAGATTGCTTTTGTAGTAATCCAATTGGCTTGCAAAACTTATCATTATCAACAATTACATTCTCAGTCTATAAAAAAATTATAATGACAAAAAAGAAGACTTAATGCTGATTGTATTAAGCTTGCTTTCAAAAGAGTTATGTTAAATGAATGCGAGTATTTCAAAATAAGTTAGTTATGTTTAGATATGAACGATATCATATCGCGGGCGGAAGTATGTGTAATGGATGTACATAGGTAAACAATTACGTGTATTTTTTTCCTATTGACACAGATACCAATATTACTGCATCAAATCGATAACAATCGAAAGATAAAGATAGTTTATTTACACACAGCTTGTTGGAATGTCGGATATTTGTATTCTTTATAGTTTTGCATTCCATTGTACAGTCAAAAATACGCATAAAATATCTTAGTGCATATCTTGGTGTCATGATTCTCGTACCATATTTACGAGCAATGAGCGGATTCCTGCGATATATATTTTTGCACTGAATTGTACTAAGAGCAATGTTATGACCATAGGTATAGGTAATTAGGTACATGTCATGTGAGACTTAGGTGTAGTCCTCTAAGGCCCAGCAATACAAGAGAAATTTCCAAAAATCGTCACTAAAATTATTACCTACTTTGCAAGAGACAAAACCAACGCTCTCTCTCTCTCCCCAAAAACTGTGTTCTAATTGGACAAAAAATTTTGAATGTTTATTTTTTTATTTTATTTCGTAGGTCAAATTAGTCGGCAAACAGTTCACCCTCGCCGACCATTGTTTATTGTACAGTCGACGTCAAAGATATCATTACGGTTTAAATGACAAAAATATATTTATACGACCTTAACGTCAAGGGAATAGAGTCGTGTAAATATATTTGTGGCACCTAAACCGTAATGTACTATGCCAGAGTGGTATTATGAGAGAGAAGGTAAGCAAGACAGAAGCTCCCGTTCACGGGCACGGTAATGTCATAGCATAGTACCAAGCGGTACTCAATTATATGTATTAATAAGGAAAATAATGACATTCATCTTTTGTACACACAGCACTTTTATCCCTACCCTGTCCCTAGTGAGTTCTTTTTGAATTATTTTTTTACACACATGTAGTATAGTAAGACACACATTGTGTAGTGTAGTGTAGGTAGAATGTGGTATAATACAAATTATATGGCTAACCGATTAGGGACTTTCCCACGAACTTTTATTAAACAAGTTCACAATTATTATTAGACGTCACGAACCTCAGCTACGCAAACGCGGGAATGTATGGATACTATAATAGTCGAAGACATATGATTATTCATGTGGAATTGTGCCCGATACGCGCAGTTAGCAAGGAATAGAGACGAGCCGTGGGTGTACCCACAACATTACTTAATCTAGTAGTAAAGTAGGCATTTGCCCGAGTCCACGTAATACAAACTAATACATGTATATAGTATGAGCAGTGTATTTTTTTGAATTGGTAATATATAATATAATGTATACCTCAGACATGTCTAGTCTTCCTAGGAAAATAAAAATAACAGCGTGCTTAGTCAAGTTGCCAATCGCTAACGCTTAATCGTCAATCGTAAACGAAAGGCAGCTAACTGTCTTTGTCGCACTAATATGAAAGAGTGACAGAGAGGAGAAACTACGATACGCTACTAAGCGTTAGCGATTGGCAACTTGGCTAAGCACCCTGCACTGGGTAATATATCCTGTGAGTTATGTATGTTACCCATCCCTAGGTAAGAAGTTCCCACGTTGCAAAAACTCGGACAATAGGAAGTTATAGCAATTAACCCATTCAATTATAAATTCAAGTTTAAATTGGCAATTTTATTTTTGTTACATTTCACGGTTACTGATTAGTCTGATAACGCTTGTTTCACTCATACCCACTCGCTTTACTGCTCAAGTTGAAAGCATTTTGTTAAGCAAGATCCCTTCATGAGACTCCGACCTAGTGCCAACGGGACCATCTCGTTTTGTTTTGAAGTCGGTTAAAAAAATAAGTATGTAAGTGTTTATTTGTAAACATGTATGGTAACAGTTGGTCGTGATATAAGTATAAGTTCGCTATATTTTGCGACCTGGTCAGGGTCGCGGGAACCCGCTGGAGGCAAGCAGCGCAGAACCGGTCATATTGGCGATCATTGGGGAGGCCTATGTCCAGCAGTGGACGTCTTTTGGCTGAAATGATGATAATGATGATGATATTTTGCCAAAATGGCGGACAAAAAACAATCGCATAACAAAGAAAGGCTTGCTTTCCTATATACTATGCTCTTCAAAATCAAATCAAATATAATTAATTCATGATTGTCGTAATTGGGGGAGGCCTATGTTCAGCAGTGGACGTCTTTCGGCTGATATGATGATGATGATGACGTCGTAATCGGTTGTCGTGATATTGTTTTATTCGTTTATTTCGTGCACATGCTTAATGCAAATTTAAGACTTACACGGTTTTCCCATAGATGCCATTGTCAGAAATTAACCAAATTAAAATGAGACCAATCGGTAAGCACCAGCTTTCAAATAAAAACCACATAGTTGAATTGAGAACCTCCTCCTTTTTTTGAAGTAGGTTAAAAAATATACTTTGATGCATTTATACATGGAAAAGAAAATAGTATGATACAAGTGTGAAAATATAAATATTTACCTCTAACAGACCCTACCGCAATCCGCAATAGTTGTACAGTGAACCAATTGCAATCAGGCCACTTGGGGATGGGAACTATGTCAAAGTGAAGTTAATACATCAGATTGTAAGACATCTCTAATTACTTGTCATTTAGACATGGTTCTCGAATGGCCTAGAGTTCCAATTGTTTGAGTGTACGAGTATGACAACGTTTAATATGAAACAAATATAATAAATTAATGCTTGTATAGTATACTCTGTATACCTGTGTGAGGGACAAGTACAACGCATATGAATATTAAACTATCCACGTCCGGAATCAAGCAATTACCTCACCATGCGAAGTGCAAGCATAATAATACTTGTTTGTAAACAAAGTAAATAGCCACATGATCATTCCTAGGCACATATCATTGTCGATCTCTGAGTTTGGTCGATCGGAATATTCGGAATGGCCATTTATGGCGAGGCAGCACAGAGTAAGAGTATGTGAACTAGGGAGGTATTTCCCTAGCCCTTATATTGACAAATAAAAAAAAACGTGAATTCTAGCCTCCTCGCCATTATGTAGATAGGAAAAATCTGTCTTTAAAAAACAAAAATGTGTCGAAAAATATGTGCATTGGGTGGTACATACCGGAGAAATAGAAATAGAAGCAGGAAAATCCACCGAGAAGTTAAAACTTACAGGAAGAAATAGAGAAGGTCTCAAGCTAGCTACATGGAACGTCAGGAGTCTAAAAAAAGAAGGTAAACTAGAAAATACAATTAGAGAAATGACAAGGTTAAAATTAGATATAGTAGGTCTTAGCGAAGTTAAATATTCAGACAATGGAATAATTAATAGAGACGATGCAACATTATACTACTCGGGTAACCCAGCATCACATAAATACCACTATCACGGAGTTGGAATACTTGTCAAAAATGGTCTCAGCAGATACGTCACCAATTTTCTACCCTATTCTGAAAGATGTCTGCTTCTTCAATTAAGTGGACAGCCCTTTAATATAAGCATAATACAGGCATATGCACCGACCGCCGACAAAAGCGATGAAGAATTAGAAGAATTCTATAAACATCTTGAAGAGTTAACTAACAGCATCAAGTCACAAGACATAGTAATCGTGATGGGTGACTTTAACGCAAAAGTCGGCAGAGGGGCAGCGGGTAAAGTAGTGGGAGGATATGGCTTGGGTACGAGGAACGAAAGAGGAGACCGGCTCATTCAATTTTGCGAAGAAAAAAAACTGCTTATGACAAACACATGGTATCAACATCCACCACGTCGTCTTTACACATGGGCGTCTCCAAAGGACACTGAAGAGAATGTCGTAAGAAATCAAATTGATTATATAATGGTACCGTTAAGATTCCGAAACTCGGTCATCAATGTAAAAACATACCCTGGAGCCGGCATAGGATCTGACCACAACCCCGTAGTAGCTAAAGTTAGATTGAGATTAAAAAGATTAGACAAACCAATACAGCAGAAAACTAACTTTGATATAGAGAAACTAAAGAATGTAGACACCAAGAATAAAGCAACGGGCTATTTAAATAACAAAATGTATAAGGCAGTAGCCACAGATCCGGAATTTTGTAAAAGTGAAGATGTAGAAACCAATTGGAATAAAATTAAAGATATACATAATACTAGATACAGCTAAAACACAACTCGGATACTCCAAGAAACCGAAAGCCAATAACAAATGGATAACCGATGAGATATTAGATATCATGGAAGTACGCAGGAAATACAAAAATATAAATACAACTAAGTATAAAGAAGTGGACAACATTATTAGAAATAAAATAAGAAAAGAAAGAGACAAGTACTTAGAAGATCAATGTAGCGTAATAGAAAACTTAGCAGCTAAACACGACAGTCTTAATCTACACAAAAAAATAAAAGACTTTACGAAAACAAATAAGAAACATACAATTAGTAAACTATATAACGAGCAACACAACTTGGTTATTGATAAAAATGAACAGGGTAGAACTTGGGAACGGTATAGAGATACTATTTCATGATAGTAGACCCAACATCCATCCCCAGCTAGACACAAACAGTGAAAATACAATGGATGGGCCGCCAATAATAAGGGCAGAAGTCACAAAAGCAATCCAGAGACTCAAAGAGGGTAAAGCTGTGGGCCCTGATGGTATATGTGCGGAGATATTGAAGCTGTTTGATGACAGAAACATTGAGGTGATGGTAACATTATTAAATTTAATATATAATACTGGAACGATCCCTAAAGATTGGCTAAAATCAACCTTCCTTCCGATTCCAAAAAAACCTAGTGCCAAATATTGCAGCGACTACAGATTGATTAGCCTAATGAGTCATGCACTTAAAATTTTGCTAAAAATAATACACCAACGAGTCTACAACAGAATTGACAACAACATTAGCCCGACACAGTTCGGTTTTCGGAATGGTTTTGGAACCCGAGAGGCATTAGTGTCTATGCAAATTCTCTTTCAGAAATGCCTAGAAAGTCAAAAAAAAGTGTATGTCTGCTTCATCGATTTTGAGAAAGCCTTTGACAATGTAAAGCATGTCAAACTACTAGAACTGCTAGACCGTACGGACATAGATGAGAAAGACAAAAGACTACTGCGAAATCTTTACTGGAACCAAACTGCACACATAAAAGTCGGCCAAGAAAAATGCAAGGATCTCAACATACGGAAAGGAGTAAGATAGGGTTGTATTTTGTCTCCAGCTTTGTTTAACTTATATTCAGAATTCATATTTCAAGAGGCATTAGACAAAACCAACATAGGAATTAAAATCAACGGTAAAGTAATTAACAATTTAAGATACGCTGACGATACAGCAATATTGGCGAATAACTTCAACGAGCTCAGCACTTTATTAACACAACTAAATTCTAAATTTGAACAATATGGTCTAAAAATGAATATAGCTAAAACTAAATATATGATTATCAGTAAAAACCAGGAAGACGACGAACATCTTACAATTAACAACAGTCTTGTGGAAAAAGTAGACAGGTACAAGTACCTTGGATGCTGGCTCAACGAGAAATGGGACCCAGAAATGGAGATCCGGATACGAATAGAGATGGCTCGGAGTGCTTTCATGAAAATGAAAAAACTATACACAAACAAAGACATAAGCCTTAAGCTAAGATGGAGACTTGTACAATGCTATGTGTTGCCAATTCTGATGTACGGAGTGGAAGCATGGACCTTAACTAAATCTTCAGTAAATAAGCTTAATGCATTTGAAATGTGGTTATATAGAAGAATGTTGAAAATTTCTTGGGTGGATAAAGTAACAAATGAAACTGTTTTGACTAAAATGAAGAAGAAGATGGAAGTATTACTGACTATCAAAAAACGAAAAACAGCATACTTCGGACACATTTACAGAAACCCAAAATATGAGTTAATTATAAATATAATAGAAGGGAAAATAGACGGAAAACGAGGAAGAGGAAGACCAAGAACCACATGGTGTAGCAACATTAGGGACTGGACCGGTATTAAAGACACTACCACTCTAGGCAGAGTGGCAAAGAATAGAAGTGACTTTCGCATGATGATCGCTGACATCCGTTAGGATATGGCACATAAAGAAGAAGGGTGGTACATTGCCAATTTAAGGGCGAGCAGTGGCTAACAATATAATGATAGATAAAATTTAGAATCAAGAGCGAATTTAAAGGCACAAGAATTAATTCTACGTTATGGTACCTATCTACATAATTTTCTCCTCAGCAGCCAGCAATATGCCCGGCTTACCGGGAACTTCGACATTTGTATGTACATACCTATATTTCGAGTAGCTGTGTCTGTCACTCCAACGAAAGCGTCATTTGAGTGAAAGAGTTAGATGCTCGACATTTAGGATTTCTGATATTCGCGGTATGGCTTAAGAGCCTTATTCGCGATTTTGGCGTAGTTCCATCAATAATCCACTAAATGTTGTTCAGTATGACTTATGTATACGTTGTTTGCGAGGCAGGAAACACCCTGTAGCTATATCCGACAGAAAAAATTACCAGTATCCTTTTCTCCAGTGCATATAAAAGAAAAGGACAGCTAACATTTACCTGACAGATACATTTTAACACACACATCATCAGCCTATTTCAGTCCACTGCTGGACGCAGACCTCTCCTATTGACTATGCGAATAGACGCATAAGGAGGTAAATTCCCATAATCGCCACGCTGGGCAAGCGGATTGGCGCTCGCAGTAATGTATCCACTATGCTGACATTGATGACGCTGATGCCCATCATCAATCTTCTATCAAAAAATGGCCAGTCAATCCCTTAGTCGGCTCTTACGACACCCGTGCTGCCGTGTCATACCTAACTCATCTAACTTGATGTCTTTGAAAACACAAGTTAGATGAGATAGGTATGTCAAGGCAGCATGGGAAGAGTTGTGGTGGTGACAAATGTACTCTTATTGCCGTCATTACACGGCCAGGCCACATTTTACGCATACATTAAAATTTTAATTTTAAACAGGCCCTTAGTAAGTTTTGGTTGTCAACGATTTAATGACAAATCTGTTAGATTGCGTTCTTGCTGCACGCGTGAATGTCTGGAGACTCGACTCGCCTTGAGATAGCAATCGGCGGATACTTATTGTTACTTAATTGCTATTACCGGTCGCAGCTACGATTCTATTATGTTTACACCGGCGAGCCGATAGTTTATAAACAAGATTGTTTCGGACTCTGCGACGAGATATTTACGAAGCGTACATTTTTTATACCATGACGGCAGAAAAACATAGCCTATGGACGCTTGTAGCTCCATTTCCACATGCACGTTGCCGACCCTTTAAAAATCTATAAACACTTTTTTGAAGAGCCCCTTATACAGGGTGGTCCAAACCTTGACGTCAAAAAATTTTTTTTAGGTTCCCTACATCATGGGCTATCAGAATATACCCCATGTATGTTAGCCGATTTTTTGTAGTTTTCGAGTTATGAATTTTTGAAAAAAATTTTTTGAGGAATTCTGGAATGAGGAAAATTATTAATAAAAAAAAAAGTTTTGGGTTTTTAAACTAGTTGCTTTTTGTAAGAGTATTACTACAAATAAAGCATTTACTGACAAAAAAATTAGCGTCCTCACTTTGATACAAGTAGGCTAAAAAAATACTAAATTCAAAATTTTACGCTAAAAACGCATCAAAATAGCATTAATGTACGTAAATAAAAAATTAAACATATCCCAAGGAATTTTCGTATTCTAAAGACCGCCCTAGACCTTGAGCCTTCGTAAAAGCAAAAAAAAAGTGATACTTAATGATGAGGATTTTTCGGAGTAGTCGGTCAAATAAACTTAAAAAAGCTTAAAATTTTAAAGTATTAAAAAATGACTTGAATAACTACACAAATTGAGTTTTCGTGGTATGTTCTGCCATTGTTAATTGATAAGAACAACAAAACAGACGAAATTTTACTTTATTTATAAATTTAAAATTTAGAAGTTTTTTTTAAGTTTATTTGACCGACTACTCCGAAAAATCCTCATCATTAAGTATCACCTTTTTTTGCTTTTACTAAGGCTCAAGGTCTAGGGCGGTCTTTAGAATAAGAAAATTCCTTGGGATATGTTTAATTTTTTATTTACGTACATTAATGCTATTTTGATGCGTTTTTAGCGTAAAATTTTGAATTTAGTATTTTTTTATCCTACTTGTATCAAAGTGAAGACGCAAATTTTTTTGTCAGTAAATGCTTTATTTGTAGTAATACTTTTACAAAAAGCAACTAGTTCAAAAACCCAAAACTTTTTTTTTATTAATAAATTTCCTCATTCCAGAATTCCTCAAAAAATATTTTTCAAAAATTCATAACTCGAAAACTACAAAAAATCGGCTAACATACATGGGGTATATTCTGATAGCACATGACGAGAGGAATCTAAAAAAAATTTTTTGACGTCAAGGTTTGGACCACCCTGTACATATTTTAATTAAGATGAATTTCGTGATTAAGTATGATAGAAAGCAATTCTAATTTACCTAGTGTACAATATAAAATATGTTTGTCGCAATAAAATTCCAATTGTAATAATATTCAATTCCAATTGGTAATATTAGTTACAAAACGTCGGTATTTATTTACAACAATCACGGAGAATATTTCGTAAGCGAAACAAATGTAAATAATTCTTGTCTTTATGTGAATTTAAGCGCGTGATACATTTCCCTACAATATTCATATAAAGCATTATTATTTTGCGAGCGATTTTTAACCGATTTCAAAAAGGAGGAGGTTCTCAATTCGACTGATTTTTGTATGTGTGTTACCCGATACCTCCGAGAATCGTGAACCGATTATAATTTTTTTTGTGATCGAATGTGTATAACCCTGAGATGGTCCCGTTGGCAACAAGTTGCGGTCTGATGATGAGATCATGGAGAAATCGAGGGATCTCTTCAAATGTTATATGTACTTACATGTATGGCACGTTTGGTAATTTTCATTCATTTACAAGAATTTGCATTCAGAAAGTAGGATTTGAGAAAACCAATGATGGAAACAAATCGGGGATCTTGGAGAAATCGGTTGAAGTCGGTTTTTTAACTTTTAATTTGGTGATTATTGTGACGATGCGTGAATCGGAACGCACATTGCCCCTTCCATATTAGGTTCTGGCCGTTTTAGATCCTTTATTCCAAATTTAAAATTACAAATTCCCATTATTCATTCATTTCCCTGATCATTCATCCTCAGTCCATCAGAAGACACAGATCGATATATTACTAAATATTAGTCAATTTACTCAAGAATCTAAGTGCAGCACAAGTCAGTGCTTTGTTATGTACTTTTAATATCCATTGAATGTGTTTTATACTTATAAATGTCAGTTATTACCTGTGTTCCAGTCGTTCTTTCCCAAAGGCACAATATTGTAAGTTTCATACTTTATAGTTTTACATTTATATATATTCCAACTCAATATCAGTTTAGCTGACTGTACTTGTATCTATTACAGGTGCCTTTATTTTTGAATAAATAAATATCCTACTGGCTGCCCTACTTCCTGTTTCCTTCTCGCTCCCGTCTCTGAAACCCCGAAGGCTAGACCCTCACAATTATCATAATACTAGCCGTACTATGAGTTGGCAAGTACCATTTAAGTTAACATTTACTCGATACGTAAACTACGGTAAGGTTTCCGATATTGGTATTCTGCGAAAATGTCAACTGGTTAAGAATAGTTTGTGGGTCATCCAACATATCCTATAATGTTAGGAATGCACACAGACGGCATGTGTTTATTAATAGACCAAGCACACGAGCGCTTTCATTAGCTTTAGAACCTTTTATTTCACTTTAACGAAGTGATAAACTGCAGATCGTAGAATAGATGCTACGGTTTCATTCGGACTATAGTATTATTGTGGGTTTTAAAGTTACCGATTCGATTTAAATATATATGCTAGAAGTAGTATCCAATAATCAATCAAACTTTGATAGGCCAATAAGACTAACCCTTTTTTTCTGTGGACTGTCACAGCTATTTTAAATTGCGGGCGCATGTCGCCATTATGATGATGATTGAATAATTTCACGTCACGTGACCCCGTCAGTGGCAAAGGGTTAAAATATAGGTTCTTCTTTGTAGTCGTTCCCTCATGTCTAACCACCATTACCATTAGGGTGTTTCTTGTTTAGTTTGACAGGTGGGTCACGGTCACGGCCATGTTCGAAAGTTAAGGGTTTCCAGAAAGTCTAGCATTTTGATACTTACTTTCTGAAGCCCCTGCTGCTTTTCTTTTTATTATTTATAAAAAGATAGAAAATGAAGTTTAGGTAACATTAGCTTTCTGTACACGTCTGTGACAACTCGCAAGTCTAAATGAGAACTACCAATTAGTAATTCCTCTCCAAAAAAGGCGACTCTTCGAGACAGAAGAAGAGCAGAAGCTCCAGGTAGCAGCGCTTTTAATATTGTCACAAATTGTCACGATTTCCCTCCACCTATACCAACATGTAGGTAATAATTAATAAAGTTTGAATGTCATACTCACAGTGGCTAGTATCTCATGCCGCTTCCTCGCCTGCAGCATCGTAATTTTCTGCACATGGTCGAGAGCCGTGTGGCGAAAGCAGGACCGAGTGGCCAGCAAGAGATTCACAGCCTCCTCCACGTCAGTGGGTTTGTGTCTTGAAACCTACGTAATAGAGTTCACATTTGATTAACTATTATATGATTGAATATTTTTAAAATAGCATGGGACAAGTTCACACAAATCGACTTAGTCCTACGGTAAGCTCAATTCTTGTGTTGTGGGTTAAATACATATAAAACAATCACCAAGAAAGTTTTTTTTTTTATAATACGAGTACCAGGGGTCCATTGCATAAGAAATTACAACTTTAACACTAATTTTACTGGAATTTTTTGTCTAGTAAGACGGGAGGAAAAGAGGTTCCCCCTTTAAAAATCAGTTGTTTTTATGCAATGCCCCCCAGATCAGAGACTGGTAAACTAAGTAAGGCCCATCTTTATATGCCCCCGTCCGATTGAAAGCTGAAAATCTATTGCGTCCTGAACACTTTTTTTCTTATATCACAAAGTATTAATAAAACTGTTTGCTGATAAAGCTGGGCAGTGACGGTGTAAAACATCGATACAAATGAAGCCAAAAATATATATACACAACCACAATATGAAGGCGATATTTACAATTTATTTATACATAGTTTCAGCACCTTCCCGTAGCCTAGGACTCCATACGAATAAATAACTAACGCCAGATCCCAAGATTTCATATATTTTTGCATGAATCTTTGAGCATTTTAGCACTGAGTTAGACTTTCTGACAACTTCTAAGATCTATTTTTTATATTAATATCTACGAAAGCACTATTGAAGCATTGTATTTTTAACCAGATATTAAGAAAAAAAACTAACAGGTAAAGTCAAAGATCCTCTATTGGCCTTTTTCCATCTCACAGTATTGAATCGTAAAGAACCCTAAAACATAAATAATAATATTATAACTATTTGTAAATTGTCATATATTTAGGGCCTATTTGTCTATAGCTTGTAACTTGAAATAAATACAAGACTTATCTAATGAATGGTATTTAACAGAGATTTTACTTGTATTAGGCACTGGTCTCACCGCAAGCTACTAAGCTATGAACTATCGGCTATAAACACAAACAAAAGATACGCACTCCCGTGTAAATAAACGAGACACGGCGATACTCGCCCGGCTTTGATAGCTGATAGCTGGGCGAGTATCGCCGTGTCTCTTTTATTTACACGGCAGTGCGTGTCTTTTGTTCGTGTTTATAGCCGATAGTTCATAGCTTTGTAGCTCGCGGTGAGACTAGTGCCTTACAAACTACAATATCTTAGTTCATTAGTTACTCAATAAATAAGACAGATAAAATCCATCAATGTAGCCATAGAAAGCATGGGTAACATAATTATGTCATTGGTTATAGTTCCATAACTACACACTCACATAACAAATAGATACCTAGAAAAGTAAACATTGTTTTGCTAAATATAGTATTTAATAAAATAATTATGGGTTACCAATAAATAATATTCACCTGCGAGTTCCTATTTAAAGCTAGATCCAGATCATTTGAGATTTTATCGAAATGGTGCTTGCTCTCTTTAACACCCTTAATATCTCTGAAACAAAACAAATATTTTCAATATCCATCTCTAAATAGCCGACAAGAAAACTGGTAAGTGTGGGAGGATTTTCTGTCAATTGACATCTACAGGTGTCACCCACAATTACATCAATAACAGATCAATGGTAGGTGATCTACCATATATTGTATTGATACCAAACAAATTAACATACCTAATAATAAATGGACAAAAGCTACAATAGGATGTGATCTGTATTTTTATTATGCTTTTATCATATTTTTGATGATTCACTTGTTGTTGCTACCTTCCAACAAAAAAATTAAACGTATGTGTTATACTGACCATTGATAAAGGAGTTTAATTGGCTTTAGTGTAATCCTTTCTTATCATTTTTGTGATATAGATACAATACTTTGGTAGATAGGATATCCTCTCATAAAAAGTGAAATTGAATTAAAATTGCCACAAAATTAATCTGTTGCTTGCCTTAATTCTTAAAATACCAGACTATATGTGTCAGTGCAAATGGAAAGGTACCTTGTCACAGTGTTTAAAATGGGCATTATTAATGAACACATAAGGTCTATTTTAAGATTTGTGACAAGATACCTTTCCATGTGCACTGACACATAAGTGCATTATGTTAATGAAATAATATGTAGTCCATTAAGCCATTTCAAATGATTGAACTAAATTAATGAAGTAGCATATTATTATTCTAAAATAAACAGTTATTATTATACTTAATGAGTCCATAAAAACAGCATAAATAAAGAACCTTTAAGTGCCTTTCTAAAAGAGCTGTTAATCCCAAACATAAACATTTAAGGTGGTTCGTTTTTCATACTAATTGATTTATTCAAGTATGGGTAAATGGAGCATAGTTTTACAATGAAACCACTTCCATCCACAATCATTTTGATATTTATTTGCGGCAAATTCTATTTCCGTAATAAAAATGGTCAAATAATAGCTTAAAACACTACTTTATTTTAATACAAATTTGTCAATGTGTGGGTCGGCGGTGACAGTGTCATACACCAATCGTATCTTCGGCGTGTGCGTTAAAAAGCGACGTTGCCAGTTGACCACAAATGCTGCGTTGCCGCTCTGTCAAACCGAACGCATGTCGTACAATTTGTTATTTTATTTTGTTCCATCAAACTGCATCAAACGGAAAGCGTTGCTAATGTTGCCATATAGGTCAAATATACACCCAATAGCCAACCCGCGTACTATTTTATGATATTCCGTATTCGATCGATTTGCTTGATTTTTATATTTTGTATCAGAATAGATACGTTTACGCTACTATCGGTTGGACTTCTTACATTTAATGTTATTAAAATAAATGTGCGTACTAAATGATAGTCGCGTGTAACCGAACGTATAATCCATTTGGCACGGCAACGTCGGCAACACTAAATTCAAACGTCACTCTTTCTTTCAAAATCACCGGCAGTCACTTGGTTACTTTGGTTTGTATAATCCGAATTGACGCTAAATTGCTAACGATTGTTTGAAATATTTTATAGCGTGGCATCTACAGTGATTTACATGAGGATGGAGCCACAAACGCCAAGGAAAGGCTATAAAAAACACCGATACTCGGGCTCGGGAAAAACTCGTAAGCGAAGCCTTGTAGAAATTATACTATATTACGGAGAAATCAAAAGGTAAGTCCGGTAGAGTATCTTTCCTCCCACTATTTCAACAGATTTTTTATTACATATTTTCACTATGCTTATATTATAATAAAAACATTTGTTGTTTTCGAAACAACTGCTCCACGGATTGGAATAACCCAGGAGACTTGTTATGTAGATAAATAGCAATATATATTATAAGTATATATAACATATTTTTAATGTAAATACCGGAAACGTTAGTTTCCCGAGGGATGAAGAGTTCCAGGCCTTCAACTTTTAAAACTATAACCTTTTTGTAGATACTCACTGAACCTGTTTTGAACCAAGGCTCCCTCCCTAACTTCGCAGTCAGGATCACCACCATTTAACTAGATAAAGCTGAACTGTATTTTTTATTCCAGTACTCATCAGACACCATTTTAACAATGAGTATTCTCATTTCAGATCCAAGGCCAACTGCAGGTGTCACAAATGACCGACGAAACTTTTATAGAAAACATGTTGCCAACACTAGTGATTTTTTATAAAAACTGTATATTTACAGAGATAGTACAGTCAAGTGCAAAAATAAGTATCAAAAGAATCCGTTCATAAATATGTTACGACGTTCTTATTACACAGAATTAGAGTGCACTGGGACATATTTTTGAACGTTTTTGTATACCCCTTATTTTGTCTTCGACTGTACCTACTAAAACCAGAAAGAATAAATAAAAATAATATGAAATGATGTAAATAAAACACCGAATTTATGAATTGATCTGTTTTCTTTATCTATGTATTCCGCGCGTGATTAGAATGGGAAGGAATCTAATAATTAAAGTGACTAGAAATATCAAATATATAACTATACATATATGAAAACTTGTCTGAGGTCATAGAATAGATTCCGTCCCAATCTGATTGTACACCTATTAGGTCATCCTGGTCCGGTTTTTTGTAGTATGGTCTATTCCACATTGACCATGCAAAAAATACCGGAACTGGATGCCATAACATCACCTGAAAACGTTTTTAAGTAAATAAATAAGGTTACCAAAATTAAACCTAGGTGGCTAGTTCAGGGGCCAATACCACAAAACTTTACAAGCATACAATTCTACAAAGTTGACAACTATTTTGTATGGGAATTTATACAATTTTGTAGAATTGTACGCTTGTGAAGATTTGTGGGATAGGCCACAGGCATTACTGGAATAATTGTGATTATAGGTAAAGTATCAATAAAAAAATAAAAAGTCTTATAAAGCAAAAAATATACAAGGTTATTTTTTCACCAGTACAAATACTCTAGGGGCTGTATAAGTAAGTCAAAATGAACAACTTTTACTATGGGGCCGAACCTGAAATCGCGAAAAAAAATCAGCTGTTTCATACATTTCAGACGACCACGAGTCGGCAATTTCTATGGAACAGCTGATTTTTTTTCGCGATTTCAGGTTCGGCCCCTTAGTAAAAGTTGTTCATTATGACTTACTTATACACCCCCTAGAGTATTTGTACCGATGAAAAAATAACCCAGTATATCTTGATATTACGAGATTTGAACCTTGGTCCTCATGAATGTGCGTCAGACGGTCATCGAACTTAGACTAATCCAAGTTCAAAACACGTTCCGAAGAAATAAGCAATCAGTTTCATCAACGAATAAGGGTTTGAATGTGTGTGTGCATACTTCGCAAGCGCGACAGCGTTTCGTATTTATTCAAATAAACTTATTTTGTAAATTAAACCTCATCTGAAATTTAGTTGGCCACATTAGAAATAGAAGTTTATTTTAGGCAAACACATCACTTATTAAAAATACTTCCATTATCATACATAAAATTTAAAAATACGTAGAATTCGCACCAGCTAGGCACTGTAACGCCATCTATTGGCGTAGTAGTGCCTAGCTGACCGTGACATTCCACCTTAAGCTCTCCTTTCATGATTCATGAGTCATTGCACTATTAGGTAAACATTTTATATCCTCACTATACTAATTCAACCTTTGATCTTCAGCAATCAATTCATAGAAATATCACCTTTCTTTCACTCTGTATATGGGTCTTTTTGCCATTAAGTCAGTGTGGCAGATACGAGGTTTAGTAAGTACCGGTGGTATTCAAGGAACCCTAATCTAATTATAACTCATTAACAAGCCAAACAAGTTTACAGTAACACTAGAATACCAGTTAGTTTATGTAGTAGCAAATTTGGACAACATCATTAGGATATTATTAACCTTTATGCTATAAGCAATGCATTTTGAATAGGTTGCGTAGTAATGTAATTTAATTTGAAATGTTTTACCTGTAGATTTTTTATAATTTCTGTTCTTGCAATACATCCTGAGACATTTTTAGTTAATATGATATAATTTAAACATAAAATCACAATAAATAAAGATGCAATTTACTAAATAACATGATAGACATTATTTTCCTGTTGTTTACTTTGAACCAATGTCTGCTCAATAATCATAAAAAATCACACAACAATCAAAGGAAGTTGTTTCTAACTTTTTTTAAGTAATCAAGAGATATTAAACTAATATTTAAAAGAAATAATAAATAAATATCACAGTAACCATCAATTGAGACTTGTATTGTAGGTACTAAGCAACAATATACATACATAATATATCCTTCTCAACCTCAGATCTAACCTCATGCCTACATTATGTCAAAATTTGCCAAATCAAATTGGAGATTTGTCTTATTGACATACCCCTTATTCATAAATGATTGTTAACTTAACAAGCTGCTAATAATTGTTTGTCCCTTTCGGTCTAACAATGTGTCCATAAGAGCAAAAGGGACAAACAACTATTAGAGTTTAAAAATAGAATGATGCTTGTCCTTTGGGTAGGACACATGGGCAGGAGGTTAAAGCAACCAATGCATGGAAATGTCACCTTTCCTTCACTGTAAATATGGGTCTTTTTTCCATCAAGTCAGTATTACAGAGGCTCTACCGCCAACCATGAACGAAGTGTTGCCTCCCTGTCACACTTACATACAAATCCACAAGTGCGAGAGAGAGGCAACACTTTGTTCGTGGTTCTCATTAGGGCGTCTGATACTAGGATGAGTAAGTATAGCAGCAATGTAGAAATATAACTTACACTTTAATAAAAGCTGTGAGATTCTTAAGTACAGTCCTGGAAGCCTGGTCCAGGAGTATGGAGTGGAACTTGTTCATCTCCTGCAGTGCATGGATCATCCGGTTCAGCGTGGCTATCACTGTAGGATCCTCTGAGAAGTATCCACTCAGGTCCCATAGTGCATTTGTGAAAGCACTGAGTAAAAATTTGCATATTAGAAAATATTGATTTTTGTAAAATCATAAACTTATTTTCTTCTTCATTAAATGTATTAATTAAAGGATTCAATTTAATTATATCCTGAGTAATTTTAGAATTATATTTATTATTTAAATATGTCCTGAGTAAGCTTTTAATGAAGAGAAAATATACATGGTATTACTTTATGATAATCCTGTAGAATATGATTTTTTTTCTTAAGAATAAGATTGATAAACTTCTTATGAAAATGTTCGGAAATAGCAATGCTGTAAACAAAAACTATTATTATGATGTAAATATAAGAATTTACTTCTTTAATGGAACCATCTTGGGAGTCTATGGCATTACACAAAGGCTGCATTGTTCATGATGGAATAGCATTCTCACAACCATAATGAACAATTCAATGATATAACAGTCTCAGATGACTGCACAGCAATGTAGTTGCAAGAAATATACACTACAAGCTTACCCTCGATGAGTCATGTATGTTTTTCCTGATTCTATCATAACAGCACATGCTTTGAGGACTTTGTCGAGCTTTAGCTCCAAGCCGTCGATACTCGCCTCCTCCGTTTCCAGCTGTTCTCTGCACCAACAAAAAAGGAACTCTTACACAAATATTTAACACACACATCACGTATGAATTTCACTTTCTATCATAACAAGAGTAACTTTCATTGATTACAAAAGATTACCGAAATTTTGGCGAATCTCTGAGGCACTCATCGAAATCTATTAAAGGTTTCATAATGAAAACTGTGAATACAATAGCATTGATTTAATTACAGGATATGTGATATTTTAATTGAGTGTTTTTATCTTCGTGTCGAACAAAAAACTGGCGATCCACCTCTTTCACAAATCCGACACGAAACTTCAAAACGTCATATAGCTGTCAATATTGATACAGATAACGCAACAGCATTGCAAACTAGTTATACGGACGAGCATGCTTTTGCAACGATATTGCATACAAAAACATGTTGGCCAATATAGAAAAAAATAAAAGCGAATTATAGTGATCCCTAACTTCCGTGGCAAAAACACAGTTGCATAGTGCCAAAAACAGCTGCTAAAAAGTAGCAATCTGTCAAAAAAGCTGTCACATCTGTCACTGCCGTGTCATAAACTCACATTGGTGGATTGGATTGGTCTGGACTGTGTGGTTTTACGGCTGATTGTAGTTTACTTATTTGAACTGGGTTTGTTTTCTTTCTCGTCCCAAGAGAAAGTCCTCGATAAATACTATTTACACTGATACGTGACTGTCCAAACAAATGTGCGTTTTGTAAGAACGAAGCTGTTTCATTTAGGAGTCTTTTGTGGATCTAGGGAAAATAGTAACAAGTATAGCAAAATGAATCTGAGTACTAAATCACATATTAAAAATGACCACATCGTAACTGTGTTAGTTTGTGCTGTAGCAATACCTCTGTCTATGTCTTTATGGATTATTAATTTAATATATACGAAATTTGTAGCCAAGAATGAAGGATTTGATGGTAAGTACCAATATTTAGTACCTGGAAATATTCAAAGATTTTTATAAAGTGCTATTACAAACTACGCGAAAATGAAGATCATATTTTCCCTTTCTTTATTTAAATGGTCTCAAAAAAAGTTTGGTAAATAAGCAATAGATTTCTGTACACAATGCTATACCTTCAATTGAGATGCTACTATATTTGCATTATCATTTATCGGTTTTTCTGTATCGCCTGTGAAAATATTAGTAGTGAAATTCCATTTGAACTTTAATGCATGATAATAAAATCCATTTTTCTTTAGTGCCAACTGTGGCCTTAATGTGCCTTGAACTAAGTGTTAAATATTCAAGATGCTTGTATCTGAATTTAATTTTACATTCAGCTTGTAATCATTATGTCTGAACAATTGATAAGGTGCATTGGTGCACAATAAAATATTTTTTTGCAATTGTAAGATTGTCCAAACCAATTGTTGATAAATATTACCAAAATAACTATGATTTTTTATATTTCACTGATAATAATTCAATTTCATCTAACCTCAATAGACTTTACTATATCTAGAATAGATATACCCTACTACTAGTATTCTTTGATCTGTGACCCTACTAAAGCTCAGAGCCCTACATATTACCCTACATGTTTCTCAGTTTCGTTCTCAGCTCGGCTGGCTTCCGATCCGTCGTCGCAGAGACGTACATATCCTGTCTTTACTTTTTAACGTACTTTTTAATCCTTCTTCGCCTCCTTACCTTTCCGAAGGATTTGTTTATTTAGCTGACGGTAGTAATCACCGCTTGCGTTCGAGTTCTAACCTTACTCTTGCTTTACCGTCTAATAGGTCGCGTACTTACTCCAGATCCTTTTTGGTGCGTGCTGTGAAATTGTGGAATGGGCTTCCATTGTCCATCAGACAATCCCAGTCTGTTGCGTCATTCAAGAACAATCTGAAAAAGTTGTGGCTCTCCGATATTTTGTGAATTCGTTGGGTATTTATTTTTTTTATAGATGTGTAGTATATGTACGTATATTTATTGTATATTTTAACCATATATATGTATTTTATGTACGAAGTTAGCTTAGTAAGTATTTAATTGTTATTTGGTACTCTAATACATTCACCACAGTACACGTGTATGTTTGTCTATCTTTTGCTTCCTATACGCAACTCCTTTGCTCAAAGGTTAACTGGAAGAGATCCCTTACAGGGATAAGTTCGCCTTTGTACCTGTCAAATTTACTGTTAATATGTGTATTTTTACCTCTGTGTTTTGTGTACAATAAAGAATTTACATACATACATACATTACCCTGATTAAGATCTAGCAAATTTAAATTCTATTAAATTAGAACTGAGTTGAATTCAATTTGTTTTGACTTGTAAAATTTTTTGACAATCTAAAACCAATTTTATTTTCTGCTGATTAAGTAACAATTTCAATGCCAAATTTTGGATTTTTCTCTTCTATGACTGGTCCTTAGGAGGACATGACTATTATGTAGGATAGGTAAAATGTTATGACCCGAGATTGCTAAGGCAATTTACCTACTAATTATACATCACTTACATCAAACTAGTATGGAAATAGCTCACCATATTCAAGGTCTGAATACTTTGCTAGGCTGTCAAAGAGCAGAGCTATTATTATCTTGAAGTTTCACATTTTCATGTATAGTAAAAAAGGCCTGTGGTGACGGCAGTAAGAATACATTTGTCACCACCCCAACTCCTCCTGCGGGTGTCGTAAAAGTCGACTAAGGGATTGAAGTGTCACTCACCATTATTTGATAAAAGATTCATGATGGGCAGCAGCGTTATCATAGTGGACACATTACTGCGATCGCCAATCCGCTTGCCCAGCGTGGCGATTTTGGGCATTTACCTCCTAATGCGTAGTTTATAGGAGATGCCTACGTCCAGCAGTGGACTATCACAGGCTGATGATGATGATGATGATGATGAAATGGTGACCATAAATATCAAAACAGAACTTTTTTCGTAAGGTGTTACGCTATATTATGTTCCCATATTTATGAACACCTGATATTGTATACATATTTCTAATGGTAAATGTACCTGCAAATCCAACACACATTTTTGTTTTTTCAGAACCTGTGGTAATATCTCCTGCCCGCTGGCTGGCAGCATGTTTCATCCCTATAATGGTAGCCTTCTATGGCTACAGAAAAAAAAGTCTCAACCTCAGCGGGGCCATCCTTGGCTTCTTTGTGGGGTTTGTGTTGACACTTAGTAATTTTTGCTTCCTGGCAACACTGTTAACATTCTTCATGTCCTCATCTAAAGCTACCAAAGTCAGGCCACACTTGAAAAGGAAAATTGAAGAGGATTTCAAAGAAGGTCAGCTTATTGAAATTATTAAACAAATAGCCCTTTAGTAATTAAGTAGTAACATGGATAGCACAACAGTTAGTATTTAAATATAATAACAATCTTTATATTTTTAATAATTTAATATTTTTAACTCCTCAACATCAATACTAAATTGATATAGAAATTAATATGGAATAAAAACAACCACTTAATTTATCCTAAAATCTCATTAAGTTACCTGTAAATCATATAAATAAATTATGATAAGAATACAGATATAATTAAAAATCTTAACTTGATAAAAATAGGACATAGAAACAGAAACAGGATATTTTGTTGACTGATTAGAGGTTACATAGATAAATGTAATATTATTGGACTTTGGTTTGACTGTGATATGGAATTTATCATTTATGTATATCCATTATCATATGTCTGACTGGTTTTCAAATTAATGCACATAATTATTCATTTCACATTTACATTTCTTGTTGCACAAGTCTTTTATATAATTATGCTGAAAAAACACTTAGTGCACCTCTTCCGTAATCTTTAGTCAAAGGTTATCAAGTTTGAGACTCATTATAATTAGGTCAATGGTAAAGTAACAATCGTAAATTATTATTATAGATAGTGTAAGTATACATAGCCTGTGTATTGGTTTTTCGTGCAGTGTCTGTCTTTCATCATCATCATCGTCAGCCAATTGACGTCCACTGCTGGACATAGGCCTCCCCCAGAGAGTTCCACAAAGATCGGTCGTGAGCTGTCCGCATCCATTGGACACCCGCAACCTTTACCAGGTCGTCGCTCCATCTTGTGGGGGGCCTTCCCACGCTGCGCCGTCTGTCTTTAATCCACATCTTTTGTCAGTTTTGCGGTAATTGCGGTGGACCATATCTCTCTAAATAGGTACCGGATATGCTGTCTAAAGCGGCAATTACACTTGGTTGTTCGCTTATCAAGAGATTTTTATAACCAAAACTTTTAATTTTTCCAGGTGGCCAGAGGAATTGGATTCAAGTTTTATGCAATGGCGGCATGGCAACACAGCTAGGAATACTGTACCTGATGGACGTTGGCGCTTCTGAGAAGCCCATAGACTTTTTAAATTATTATAGGGCATCTTGGCTGTCTATGGGAATCCTTGGTGAGTTATACAATCAAAACGAATAAACATCTTTTTTCACGTTATTGACACACGTAGCTGAACAAGACCAAAGTAACCAGTAGCTGAACTGGGTACAACATATCTTTGAAGTAATCGAGTCTATTGATCACCACCTAGTAGTAGGTAACTAAAAAATAACCAACTTGGTTAAGCAATTAATCTCAAAACTTTTTCGTAGTTTAAAAACTCCTGCGTTGCAAGAATTGCCCTTGTTTACATGTAATGTTTTATGGGATTCAACATTTCTTCTTGTCAGCCTCCGTAGTCTAGTTGGTAGTGACCCTGCCTACGAAGCTGGAGGTTCTGGGTTCGAATCCCGGCGATGTCATTTTTACATTTTTTCCTTGGTCGTGGCTGTGTATGTATTTAAGTATCTATATGTATGTATCGTCGCGTGATACCCACATCAGAAGCCCTAATTTAGCTTACCGTGGGACTAGGTCGATTTGTGTAAGATGTCCCAAGATATTTATTTATTTATTATTTTCAGGCGTATTTTCCTGCTGCAACGGAGACACATGGGCTTCAGAACTCGGCACAGTTTTCGCCAATTCCGAACCTTTTCTAATAACCTCGCTACAAAGGGTTCCGCGGGGCACTAACGGCGGGGTCACAGTCATAGGCACCTTATTCAGTATACTTGGCGGTACCGTGATAGGAATATCGCAGTATTTAGCGATTTTGTACTTCACTGACAAGGCGGCGTGGGATAACGCCCCGCCCCAATGGCCTATCATTTTATTTGGAGCGCTCGCTGGATTTCTGGGCAGCTTAATAGATTCTGTTATGGGAGCAACCTTGCAATACTCGGGTAAGTTTTTTTGAGCTTGTAATATTTTACAGTCATGAACCGGGGCTTTTGAGGCACTTGTCATTTATTTATTTATTGGTATATTGGTCATTGTTCGCAATTTAGCCGAGTAACTACATTGACCATGCATTGTTCTGTACATGCCATACCATTTTGTACCAGTTATGTTACATTTACTGTACAATCCCTGTTAGTGATGGTACAGAGTACATTTAAGTGATAAAATAAAATTACATAAAATGATATTCGTGTATGTATACGTAATGTCCCAATTTTTTGATGAGGAGGATTGAGGATTGTTTCGGTACATATTTTGCACCTACTTGACTATACCAACTGTACCAATGTTATTCATTTTTTAGGTACATAATTTAAAAATTCAAGTGGGTTACCAATATTGTCTTTATTATAGTTCTATTTTACTTTAGTGAACCCCTTACCGCATGAATAAAAAATAAATTGTTGAAATTTGAACTCTAATGGCAATCAATAGAGCTCAATTTTATAGCGGCCATATATGGCTTCGTATGCGGTAAGGGAGGTTGCACTTTGGTTTTTAAAATAAAACAGATCATTCGTATAAATGCAAAAGCGAAAATCTCAGAAATTGTGCCATATTTCTTTTCTGTAAAATATGTACCCCAAACCAAATGTTTTTTTTTTCATTTCAGGGCTAGACAAAGACGGCAAGATTGTCTCGCACTCGTCAAAGACAGTGAAGCACATAAGCGGTAGAAACATCCTGGACAACCACAGCGTGAATCTCATCACAACCGTGATCATGGGGCTACTTATGCCCACGATAAGTAAAACATTTTGGCCCATCATATGATATCGTTGAAACTGCTAAAGTGTAAGAAAGTTGTACGTGCGTTCGATGTTAACGCAACGTGTTATTGAACACATTCAGTATGTCTTTAAACTTTTCGACGCCATGTCAAATACCAAAGCTGCCACCTAGACGCCACGTCAACAAAATGTCAAAACTGAAATTGAATTATACGCACATGCGTGTAGGTCTATATTGCTCTGTGGTCCAAGACTTATATATCGGTCTTTGGCGTAGAACCTGCGGTGCCAATATATCGGTCGTTGGCGTCCAAAAGGTTAAGCCACGTGTTATCTATAAAAATATTTGTTTATAGACAATCCCCTTAATACATAAACGTCTCCTAACTTAGCAAGCCGATAAGTATCGTTTGTCCGGTCTTATTAATATACTTGGAGATACAACAATACAAATAAGAAACAATTCTCACAAACAATAGTACATTACTACCGAGGCCGAGAAGTGGCTGGTTGCCGGCCGAATATATGTAGAACCCCTCATGGCCGAGGTATGTATAAAGCTTTTCTCAAACATGCAATGATATTAAACAAAAAAATGTACCTTCTTTGTAAGAAATTATAAGTCAACTACATAACTAGGTCTTTGAAACACAACAAAAGTCAAATACGACACCAACACCTCATTTTTTTTAAGTTTGACCTGTTTGAAAGGTGCAAATTTTTACTTTTAAAAAGCGGTATTATACGACGCGGTCTGTTGGGTCCAATCAATCCCATGCGGTGATTGGGGCCGACGGATCGCACCGTATAATACTGCTTTTTAAATATTATTTTGAGTAGTTATTGTACATATTTTAGATTATATAATTTAAATACCTAATTATAACTGCAAAAATTAACCAATATTTTTTTAATACTAATATTACTTACAGATAACTATTGGCTAAAAGCCGAGATACCAGGTCACAAGTCACAAGCCTATGTCAAATGAAAATTAAAAAAGAGGCACTTGCCGGCCTAGGCCGGCAACGAGGTACTTCCCGGCCGCTTTTTAGGCACGTAACTACAACATTTTATTGCATGTTTGAGAAAATGTATATTTTGGTGAAAACACCGGTAAGTAAACGCGTGTGCGCTCAAGTACGACGACGAGAACGAACGAAAGGTATCAAACCTTTCGTGTGTCGTTGCTGGGTTACAATTTCAAAGCCAAAATCACATATTAGCTTTGGGAAGCACAACAATGTCTATAAACAGTGTTTAATGTGTTTATAGCACATACGTGGTTGTATGCAATGTATACTCCATCGTTTATGAGAGCATCTTTGTAATCGGACGTAGATTGGTATTTATAGGTATTTCTCATTTACAGATTAATTGACAGATTTGATAATGATCAGCTTGGCACAATCCATACTGTCAACCAATGGTTTAGTCCACTCGGAACTTTGTCGCAATGACATTTCCTACATCTAATGTAAATTAAATAACGATCCGATATATAATTTTATTTTTGTTTTCATTATTACCTACTTAGTTATGAACTTAATTTAATGGCTTATATAATTAACATGTCGACCTTGCGTGAACTTGGAAATTAGTAAATTACGGACATTCGTCTCTGTCACTTCAATGAAGTCGTAATTAGTGTGACAGAGACGAGGATTTCGAGGATTCTCGATATTTGCGAAAGGGATAGTCGTGAAGTATTTCCACAGCATAATACTTTTTATACCTACTATAATAATTATAATTTATCAATTTTATAATTCAATTATCTCGAATTAATTTTGGATACTCACAGAGGTTCTGGGGTCTGTGGGTCACCATTTTACTTTTTTTCGAAAGTCAAAGTATAATAAGTTGACTGATTAGTGATTGTATTTAAGGCGAAAGGTGAACTTAGAGAGCAGCTACAGAATATTTATAAGAAAATTCGCTAAGTCAAAGGTCGAGTCATTTTGCCTAATATTAAAAATAAGTTCAAAAGATAATATAACGGGACTATTTTGTTTCGTAAGTTCAAACTTTGATAAATCTAATAAAGAAATAAAATAAAGACTGTTCAATTGCCATTTGCCATACCAAAATTTTCATTAATGGATTTATCAGAGTTTAGAATTATCGAAAGATTTTCATTATGTTATATTTATATCTATAATAATATACCTACACATGTCTACTTGTCTAGGTAATTTCACTAGAGTTTATCATAAAATACTAATTGCAATAAAAAGAGAATGAATGAATGATACTGTAACTTATGCCAATACGATGATTTTTGGGTCATGTAGCAGGAGTAATTTTATTAGGGTCCTGAGTAATGAGAATGAATAACAGGGGCGTAGCTACTGCCGTATTTGCCGTACCAATTATACGGGGCCCCCTATGTGTGTAAGGAAAAAGAATAAAAACTTTCTAATTTATATTACCTCCATATAAGGGCTCCAAAAAATTTTTATACGGGGCCCCGACAAGGCACGCTACGCCACTGCTGAATAATGAGTTAATTGATAACTTCGGGTTAAAGACTTTATTTTACTTCTTAAAAGAAATGTTACATTTCACTTATTACGAAAAAGTAGACAAAACTGGTTTTTCTTCTGAGCATTAATAATAATAAATTTAACTATTAAATAAGATTAACAGAGATTGTGTTCATAAAATATTACAAATAATTTATAGGAATAAAATAATAAACTGAAAAGACATGGGTAACCACTCAACAGACAATAAAATCGGTAGGGTAGGGCATAAGTTACTACTATAAGTTATTGTAAACAAGTTCGCGATCGATTTATAATACTTAACTATCAATATACTCATATTTTTTTCGCGATTTTTGGTGGTCTCGATTGTAAAAGTTGGTCAGGCTGTCCCGGTACCCCCAGTACCCTGCTCATTCCTATTATACATGACGCAAAAAACACCTATACGTATTACCTGCGACTGCGAGCTGGGTGGCGGAAAGTACCGAATACATTTTTATAATTTTCATTAGAAATAACATCTTAAGTTTGATACTTTAAAGTTGAATGTAAGGAAAATTAAAATGTTCGTACATTGCGTACCTATTACGATATACGACTTAAAGTAGATCATAATATTAGTTCCCTCTTTTGCTGCCATTTCACTATTGCCGAACAGTTTAACCCTCTGCCACTGTCGGTCACGTGACTTCACCTATTATAAACACGATGAAGTTGAAAAATACGTCTGTGGTACGTCACCTCAGTTGCAGAGGGTTATAATAAAAAACATGGTGGTAAAACTAGGTAACTAGAATATGTGATACCTACAGTTGAGGTATATTTTATGAAATTATATTTATGTGAAACCCATTTGTATGTAATTTGTGATGCCAAGAAATATATGTACTACGTATTTATTAGCGAATTGAAAAATGTGTTATTTTAAAGGCAAACTCACACCACGCCAATATCATGTTAGATGGTATACCGCTTGCTGGTCACGCGAATTGCTGCACCATCTAATATGACATTTATCTACTTCCATATCATAATTATCCTATTATATATTCAGAAGCGGTAATGTAATGACCTATATTATTATTAAGAAACCGGTGTCTGTGGCTGTATCATAATGTTAACATTAAAGTACAGTGCATCATAATATTAATATTATAGTATCGGTGTCAGTACATTAATGTTAACATTATAAAGTCAACTTCTTTTTGGTTTTTTTTTTTCAATACATAATTTATTGTACGATATTCTTACACAAATTGAGTAATTTCAACTGATTTGATTTGTTATATTTAGAGGTATTTTACTTAGTGGGTACCAATGTAAATAAGAAACTTATGATAAGGATGTAGATAAATGTATGTATGTGACTGTACATAATTAGGCATTAAACACTCGCGTGATCCTATTATGAAACTCGCCTACGGCTCGTTTCATAACACCACACTCATTGTTAACGCCTCTTATTATGCGCCAGCCACATAAATAACTATTACGTACACTACAGCGCGCTCGCGCATGTACTGCGCACGGATCCGATATGGTTTGGCCTTATACAGCGATTTATTATTTTTTTACCAAAAAAAATAATAGTCTATGGTTGTCTGTCTGTCCGTCCATTCTGTAATTTAGTTTAGGTTTTTAACATTTTAACACTGCCACTTTGGCTTTTCGATAGATTATATTAAACTATTGATTAATTTTAACTCGACTAAAAAATATAGATTTGTATTTGTTTATTTTTCGTACTTAACAATGAATATTTGTTGGGAAATTTATTTGTTATGTGATGTTAATAAAGTCAGCGTTAAGTTAATTGTTAGTACCTAGTAATTTTAATTTTATATAATAAAAATGATACCTTTGATATTTTTTTCCTTTCATTTCTTAACATTTGTGTACTATATCAATTAACCTTTTCAACGCCAAGAACCACTAAAGTGGTCAGGTGTAGTCATGCCTACCACGACAGCAGCCACTAAAGTGGTCATCGATTATTCTGTCAAAATAACTGTCTTGCTGACAAATAAGGTTGATTTTCGTTGTAACTTAGTAAAGTTACTGGCGTGTATGTCATTCGCATGGAAACGAAAGAGAAGGCGTTGAAAAGGTTAATCACGGCACGGATAACGGGTAGTGCGCCGCCGGTTACCTGTGGTTTCGAGAGTATAATGCACAATTGGACATAGCCTGATACACTACCGCGAAAAACGAAATTCGTAAATTTCGAGGATTTTTCTCTGTCACTCAAACGAAGGCGTCATTAGAGTGAGAGGCACAAATCCTCGAAATTTACGAATTTCGTTTGGCCGCTGGTTCATCGACGTGAGATAGTCATATCGCTCTGCCCGTCCGTCCGCGTCTAACCTTAGTGAGGGTTAATACCATTAGGGTCAGCTATGCTATTCTCTTATTCACACATTCGACGCTGCGTTCGTCAACGAGCTCGACGACGAGACAGCCTTCACTTGGACGTAGAGCGCAGCGCTGCGAAAAACGGTATTCACTAACGTAGACAGCTCGTCGTCGAACTGTAGGCGGTAACTCTCGACGCAGTGTAGTTCCAGCTCACGCCGCATTCGTCGCCGAGCGCTAGTGTCGTTTAATAGTACATTACTATAGAGGACGGGAAACGAAGGGTTACAGGCCAAGTAGATATATCTGGCCGAAGGAACTGAGGCCAGATAGGAATACGCGGCCTGTAACCCTGTTTCTCGCCGAGATTTGTATAGTGCTTTTCTCAAACTTGCCATGAAATAAAACGAACTGATTTCGCTGAACCATACTATTTGATTTGTAAATAAACCAAAAGTACAGTATCGTACAACATTTAAAAAAAAACATTCGCGCCTAACTTTTTTTTAACCTGTTTGAGGTATCCTTTTACCTGTTGGTATAGACATTAGTTCTTAGGTTATTTTTTTTTTCTGTGGCTGAATGTCAAGACCTAGTGTCTCAATTTGACGTTTCAAAACAAAAGACAGTTTGTTTGCAGTCCTAGGTGTGAAATAAATACATGAAATCTCTTTACATATCATCTTAGCATATGACACCGGATACATAGTATTTCCGGGCTTAATTTAAAGTAAGTAACATCAACATTCCGTAGCAAGTTTGAGAAAAGTGCATTAGTGAATACCATTTTTAGGCTCGACGCTGCCGCAGCGCAGACACAGCGCTGTAAGCAAGGCGGTTTCCTTAGTGAATAACACTGCTGGCCTGCTACCGCGAACACCAAAGTTCGCAAATATCGGAGATTTGTCTCTATCACTCCAACGAAGGCGTCATTAGAGTGACAGTAAAATCCCCGAAATTTGCGGAATTCATAGTTCGCGGTAGGGTCGCTGGTCGGAAAGTGAAGACACGTATGACATATTCACTTTCCGCTAAAACTAAACTTTTGTGCCGTACCTTCCCTTACAAATGTAAATGTTCATACCCATTTTACGTGTGTCTATGTGGGCATTGTGGGCACATCCCCACATAGGGACAACTACGGTTGACATGCTTTTAAACGGTTTTTTTTGGAATGAGGGTTTTCGATAATTTTTCTACCAGACATTACGATTGGCGGCTGTCAGCTGAGTGTCGTTGCCGGTTTTTCGTTAATTTAAATAATTTTCTTGGTTATTTGCGATAATCCTGCTTATCTGTGTTTTTGGCCAAAATTAATACTTATGTAATTTATTTATTTCATATATTGTTGCTTTTCCAGACTTCGGGTAAGACGTTTTATTTAGTTTATACAATAGAAATTTTCATCTAGAAGGGGGGTTGCCCATGGCAACCAAAACAACATCCTCATGAATGAGGATGTTGCTTTAAACCATGGGGAGCGGGGAAAGCCCAGTTTTTTAAATATTAGTTTATCTCAGCATGAACAATTCGAAAAATACCACCTATCTGGGATTTCCTCTTCCACCATGGAGCGTGTTCATATAAATCGGGATAGAGAAAAAAGGAAGGAAATACATGAAAGAGATAAGAATGATAAGAACTTGAATAAGGACAAAGGAGCCAGGTCTAGATCCTCCAGCCCCTCCGACAGATGGTCGGATGTTTCTAATGTGGAATTTAATCAGACCCATTGCTCCACGGATGATAGTCAGTTACCTCCTGGTCAACAATCTCGTAACCAGTCTGTAATAAGTACTCCACCTGCTCATTTAATTCTGGAGTCTCATGAAAATAAAACTCCTTCTCAGACTCCTTCCTCTCCCCATACTCCAATTGGGCGTACCAATTACTCCAACAATGACCAGGGCCCCTTTTTGGTCTATGTTCAAAAAATTGAAATGACACAAGATTCAGGCACTACTCTACATCCTGTGACGTTTGGTCGGTTCTTAGAAAGTAGGAAACGGGAATTCCCTAATATTATAGAGGGATCGGTAAAAAGAATTGGGCGTAACCGAGTTTCACTTAGCTTCCATTCAGCTGCCGATGCCAACCATTTCCTGGAATCTACCACCTTATCCCATAATAAGTTCAAAGCCTCTATCCCTTCCTTTAATGTAACAAGGATGGGTTTGGTGCGAGGAATCCCTGCTGATTGGTCTCCAGAGGATGTTCTTGATAACCTTAAGGTCCCCTTAAATTCGGGCGGTCCTGTCCCCATTAAAATAAGACGACTTAATTTCAAAAAAACTAAACCAGACGGTACATACACGTGGCTTCCTTCGGAAACAGTGATTGTCACTTTTGATGGTCAAATTTTGCCAAAAAGAGTTTTTCTATGTTTGAACTCTTTACCTGTTGAACAGTACAGTTACCCAACCATTCAATGTTTTAAATGCTGTCGTTACGGTCATACCAAGGAAAAATGTAGGTCCCTCCCTAGATGCTTCCGATGCGGAGGTGGTCATCAAGGTGACAATTGCAATGTGGATGGAGAACCTCAGCCATTCTGTTGCAATTGCCCTCGGGGATTGGGAGCTGGTCATTCTGCAAATAGCAAATCTTGTCCTGAATACATCCGCCAAACGAACATTAAAAAAACCATGGCCGATGAAAATATTTCTTATATTGAAGCATCTAATCGTCATGTTAAAGTTAGTCATCAATCATACGCCAACGTGACAGCTTCCACTTCCCATTCTCCTCAGACGTCCTACAAAAAAACTATTTTTCGCCAACCTCGGTCTCCTCCTCGGTTGGAAAAAGGCTATGACAAGAGGGCCCATGATTTACTGACAAGAGATCCAGTTATAGAATCTAGGCCTGTTTACCTTGATCAACAACCCCCAAAAACTCAACAATTAATTTCAGATCTCATAAAATCTATCACATCCCTTATTAAACTTTTTTCTCCTAACAATCCGTTGGCTAATCCAACTTTGATTTCCCACGTTGCACCTCCGATCTCATCTTTCCTTTCATCTAGTCACAATGGACCAAGTAATTCTTCAATGGAATAGCCGAAGTATTTCCAATAAAAAACAAGAAATATTATATATTACCAACAAATATAATCCGGCTATTTTAGCCATATCGGAAATATGGCTAAAGGAAAACTCTAATTTCAAAATTCCTAGTTATTGTTCTCTTATGGACTGCAGGGCAGATGGTCGTGCTGGATGTGCCCTGTTCATTAGAGATCATATCTCTTTCTCTCCTATTCCGTTACCTGATAAACCACCTGGTGGTTTTAATGCAACTTGTGCTCGGGTAGAAGGCATAACTTTTCTATCCCTTTATATTCCTGATCCTTCCTCTGCCATTCTTAAACTTCTTAAAAAGATAATATTATCTCTCCCCCAACCTATTGTGATACTTGGGGATTTTAATGTCCACCATGTTCTATGGGGATGTGATAAAACTGACGAGGTTCTAGGTGAACAATTCCTTATAGAGATTCTAGACAAATGCAATCTATGCTTACTGAACTCGGGTTCCCCCACTCTCCGCTCTCTTCCTAATCACTCAGCTAGTGCAGTCGATTTATCGATCTGCTCTCCTTCTCTTGCTTCTCGGGTTTCCTGGGAGGTCTTGGACAGTTCTTACGGTAGTGATCACTTTCCTATTTTATTACACCTTGCTTTTGTTTCCTCAAAGAGACCCACTGTAAACAGACCGCTATTAGTATATAATATTAATGGCGCGGACTGGAATAAATATCGGAAATTGCTGGACTATGAAACTTTCCAGCTCCCTCCTATCACTGTGGACTCCATAGAACTATGCTCTGCTGCTTTAGTCCAAGCTATTAAGACATCTGCTGATAAGACCTTCCCTCTTAAAAACTGTATTGTGGGAAAGCTTGCTTCTCCACCTTGGTGGGATAGTGAGTGCACTCAGGCCATTAAGGACAGGAAGGCAGCTGAGCGGTTTTATGCCGCAAATATGTCATCCGAGAATTACGAACAATTGACAAAATCCATGACAGCTGCAAAAACCCTGCTAAGCAATAAAAAATCTGAAGGGTGGAAGTCATTTTGCTTATCTCTAAGTCCCTCAACTCCTGCTACAATTGTTTGGAATAATATTAGAAAATTCAGGAGTTCTTATAACCCTTGCAATTGTCCTTACCCTAATACTTTACAATGGGCTGAGTCATTTCTTGCCAAAATAGCTCCTCTGTACGTTCCGGGAGTTCTCGATTCCTCTATAAATCTGCTGAATAACCATTCATCTCATCCCTTAGACCAATTGTTTTCGTTTGTGGAGCTCAAGAATGTGCTTGGAGCGGTAAAAGATTCCGCCCCAGGACACGATGGTATCCCTTATTCTTTTGTAGCAAAAGCAGGTGACAGATTTCTTAAATACTTTCTTAATCTTATTAATCATATTCTGCTTTCGGGCCAGCCGCCTCGTTCCTGGAAATCTCAAGTAATTATACCCATACTCAAACCAGGTAAGGACCCTAATGACCCACAATCATACCGGCCTATTGCCTTATCCTCTGTTCTAACGAAGATTTTGGAGCATCTAATCAAAAATAGACTAGAGTGGTTTCTTGAAAGTCACGATTTGTTGGGAAAATCTCAATATGGATTTAGAAAGGGGAAAAGCACAATTGATAGCCTGGCTATTTTCACGTCTGACATAAGGTTGGCTTTTTCAAATCAAGAATCGGTTCTAGCAGTATTCTTAGACGTCCAGGGAGCATATGATAATGTTCAGCTCCCTATTCTCAGAGATAAACTACACATACTGAATATTCCAATGAGACTAGCCTGCCTTATTGGTAATCTACTTTCCGAGAGAGAAATTTCTTTCCGAGGCAAAGACCCCCAAATCAATTCATCAAGATTGGTTTGGCGCGGGCTACCTCAGGGCTCTGTCCTTAGTCCCTTACTATACAATCTCTACACATATGACTTGGAAGAATCAGTTTCTGGCTGCCAAGTACTCCAGTATGCAGACGACCTATTAGTTTACACATCTAATAAAAACTTGGAATCTGCCTGTGTGGCTATCAATTTCTCCCTCCAGTCTTTAAATAACTGGCTCTCTAATAATGGTTTGTCCCTCTCCCCGTCGAAATGCTGTGCTGTAGTTTACAGTCGAAAAAGATCTCTACCGATTGTAAATGTATCAATTAATAAATCTAGTATCCCTTTCAACTTATCCTATAAATTCCTAGGGATTATTCTTGATTCTAAACTAAACGGAAGTCTACACTTTGAGTACTTGGTCAAAAAGTGTGAGCGTGGGCTTAATACTCTTAGGTGCCTGGCGGGAGTTTGGTGGGGTGCTCATCCTACTTCCTTAAAGTTAATTTATAATGCTATAATACGTAGCGTTCTAGATTATGGTTCTTATTTGTTGGTTCCAGGAAATAAAGCTGGTTTGAAAAAACTGGACCTCATTCAGTCAAAAGCCCTCAGAATAATCCTGGGAGCAATGAGGTCTAGTCCAATCAAAGCCATGCAGATAGAGTGTGCTGAACCTCCCCTTGCTTTGCGACGTCAATTCTTAGCTGATAGTTTTCTATTTCGGTCGCTTCAATTTTCGTATCATCCCTTAATTCATCGTTTGTACGACCTTAAAACTTCGTTCATACTAAATGGGCCTAATCAACCTTGCCTGGTGACTAGTTTAAGAAAGTTTCAGTCCATCAAAGACCCTGTCTTCCATTCCCCTCGACTTCCTCTGTATGAATATGATTATTCAATTATCACCTACCAACCTCGTATTATTCTTAATTTTGATATTTGTCGCAATGATCCCTATGCAGATAAATACCTCCACGAGATCCTCTCACGTGATTGGCGTAACTGGAACACTATTTATTGTGACGCATCAAAATTATCCCCGACTGGTTGTGTGGGAGTGGGAATTTTCCACGCTCAGTACGACATAGTTCAAAAAATTAAATGTCCCCCCGAAACATCAGTCTATACGGGTGAGTGTATCGGTATTTTAGAGAGTGTGAAGTTTATTCTACTGTTCAAATTAAGGAAAACCCTTATTTTTTCGGATTCCCGTAGTTGCCTACAATCTCTACTGGCGAACCCTTTTTCGTCTAGGTTTCACAATCCGATATTATTTCAAATCAAAGAGAATCTTCTTATTTGTAAGAAAAGGGGATTTGAAGTTGCCCTGGTTTGGGTTCCGGGTCATTCAGGGGTCTCAGGCAATGAACGGGTGGACCGCGTTGCTAAGGAGGCTGTTGTCTGTGGCGACAAGACACCTTTTAGAAACTACTGCTTTGATCTAATTCCTTTAGCATCTAAATGGCTTTTTCAAATTTGGTCTGCCAAATGGGCTGCCGCTAATCGGTCCTCAATCAATCCTTATTTTCTTGTACAACCGGATATACCTAGAAAACCATGGTTCTCGAAAATCTTTATACCAAAGCAATATTGTTCAATTATTATACGAATGAGATTGGGTCATTGTTGTTCCCCTGTTCATTTAAAAAGGATCCACGCCCGAGACTCCTCTCTGTGCGAATGCGGGCTGGAGGAAGGTGATTTAAACCACATCTTCTTCACTTGCCCTTCTTTAAAGCATGAAGGTCTATATGCGGACCTTACTCATTTTAAAATTCCTTTTCCCACTTCTATTTTAGAACTTCTAAAAACTAAAGATATTTCCGTCCTTTCTTCACTAGCTTCTTTTTGTAAATATAATAAATTAAAACTTTGATTTTATTTTTCTTTCTTCCTTCTGCTTTTCTTTTTTTTTTAATATATATATATTATTGTATTTGTTTTTGACTGTACATAAACATGATACATGTATTTATTTTTATTTATCGTCGTCTTGGAAATAGCAACAATTCTTATTTCTATTATTCTATTTCGTTATGATTATCTCACGACATGACGCTGGCTAATCGTCAGAAAGCCAAAAAAAAAAAAAAAAAAAAAAAAAAAAAAAAAAAAAAAAAAAAAAAAAAAAAAAAAAAAAAAAAAAAAAAATTCTACCACCAGGGCGGCGCTTCGTACGCACCTGGTCTCGACAGCTGTCAGATTCATACTATTCATAGGCACCTGGGCCTAAAATATTGAAATTCTATTTTATTTGGAAGAGAATTGATTTTGTAATGGATTACGACTAATACATGGTCGTCGAACTGAAGATTGAACTCTAAAACAGGCGCTCAAAGTCACTGGTATTAAAAATAATTACTATAACTTTGTTAGTTTCATGAGAATTGACTTGGAACTATTTTATTTATTTATTTTAGGTAACAATATGCCTAAAGTAATGGTTTTCAGAATAAATAAACCTAATAAATATGTTGAAAATTAAATGCGCGTATTTATTTTGACAGTTCGTTAAAGGGTCGGCTCAGTGCTGCCATCTCACCTCCCCATAGCGGCAGAAAAAGTATCAAAAACCCTCATTGAAATTGGAACATTATAATTATTGGAATCTCAATCATTAGGTTACGTAACCTACCTACTCAAGTGCCTCAACATTAAAGGCCGAACCACACCAGATGCGTGTGCAGCACGTACTCGTGTGTTGCAAGCGGTGTGCCTTTTACTATGAAATTTCCTGTGCTTCAAAGCACACGCGCACGTGTACGTGCTTCACACGCATCCGGTGTGGCTCGACTTTAACTTGCACTTTGTGATTTTCCATGGTACGAAATTCGATTTTCTTCTTGTTCCGAAACCTCAAACGAAATCGATTCGACGGATGACGGATTGTCTCTAGCCTCCTATAAACACCATTCTGTGTCATAGTCTGTGGTAAAATTTGACAACAACTGACAGTGACAGCTAAACAGCTCTTCTGCGGGTGGAGAACGCAGCTCGATTTGCGATTTCTTTGTTTATGTACGACGTAATCGTTCTATACAAAAAACGCGAGTGAGTCACCGTAACAATACAATTGATTAAAACAGATTCTATAGGGAAATGAACAGACACGGTATTAATTAGATTGATTACAAGTGGCAGTGATCAATATTCCATCTTAGGTGTCCAAGACACGAAATCCGTGGTAATTTAAACACCCAAATGATAAGTGGAGCACGGAATGATCTTATAAATTAAAGATGTCGTTGGATATAGAAGAAAGTCCCATAATAAACTCGGACATCGAGGACAATGTGACTAGCAGCAGCCGAAACCTTGTAGTGGAAGACCGAGGTACATACTAATTTGTTTATGTTTTTGAGTACGCCTACCCCATCCGCAGATCGCAGTCAAGGTCACGTTTGCTAATTTAGGTTCATCCTCTTCTATCATAATTATAATACTGGCTTATTACAATAATATTATTACGAGTAATACATAATAATAAAGATTGTGCTGTTTATAGGTTTGGTTATTAGTCATAACTGATCTATGCATGTAGGTCGGGGGGTGTAAAGGACGGAATATTATCAATAACAGCATAATTAAATTGTCTTCTAATTAACCCAAATCTTGTAATTGATTAAATTTGGAATTGAATAATTTACATAATTTTTAATAACTATACTTCAAATGAGTAATAGGAGTTGCTTCTTAGTATATACTTAGATTCTCTGAAATTGCCTCAGCCAACTTAACAAAGCAGTACAATAGTGCCATATAATTTGAATTAACATGTAATGTAATGAAATGCTGTTTATTCTTTAATGTTCGGTTTTAAAATTATTAGGATTTCTTTTCCATTCCTTTAAAACAATATACTAAATATGATTTACTATCAGATGTAAATAATTCTACAATGAAACACAAATTGCTAAAAATGATCATTAGCCTTCTTCGTCTTTTAGCACAAGTAACATATTTAAAAAATATTCCAAGCCTAAAGAATCTTGCCTGATTAATTAGATTTTGCTATCTATCATTGTGAGTCTTTTACAGACATTTCTGCTTACTACAAACTTATAAATTTATTTAACATATATTTGCAGAAGAAACAACAGGATGGATAAAAAGTCGAACAGTGCTCGGGATCATGGGCTTCCTGGGGTTTGCCAACGTGTATGCCATGAGAGTGAACCTCTCCGTGGCCATAGTGGCCATGATAAACTCCACAGCACCAATCCCGTCAACAAATGACTCCACCTTAGATGTATGTCCGGCTGCAACACCAGATAATAGCACAATAGTACCAGTAAGTATACTTGTTATTTCTCAGTCTCTGGAGCCTAATTGATAGCAACCTTGCGTATGAAGCTTAGATCAGAGTTTGAATCCAGGCTTTTATTTGTATGTTTGTCACAAGTATTTGTTACTTTGTCATGATTGTTTTCTTTGTATTTTATTTAAGTATTATAGATATTATTGCTTAGTACCTACTACAACACTTCATTGAGCATACCATGGGACTAGGTTGATTTGTGTAAATTGTTTATTTTGCAACCATAATTATACCCATTAGTTCAGTACCTATCATAAAATCATCATGAATAAAAATGTGTGTAGTGTAACCTTGGTTACTTATTTATTTTTTATTGTTTCAACAAGTTTAAAAAAAAAAACTCGAATGATATTTATTTTTTCCTTTTCCTGGTTACTGGTGGTCACTTTATGACACAGAATCTAGGTATGATTCCCGTATATCAGTATATATCTTTATATAAACTTTGAAAGAAAATGCCCCACCCATGAACAAAATCCTGGATCCATGCCTGAGTTTCATCCATGACTGTTTTGTTATTAGTTAGCCTATTCATATTTGATTACCAAATATGAACTTAAAAAAAATTAACTTGTTTCAGAAAACTGGTGACTTCAATTGGTCTGCTGAGCAGCAGAGTATAATTCTAGGTTCCTTTTTCTACGGCTATGTGTTAACACAGGTAATAAATACACATCTTATTTTGTTAGACTACATTTATTTAAACTAAACAACAAGATGCAAAAACTGTTTATCTGTAAATGTTTTTGATGTACTTTGATTTTTGTAAGCATTCATCACTGCTTTACCCCAACAAGTTATTTGATATGTATGATATGCTTACGTCATGTCGTTTTACCACCAAATACGTCAGATGAATGCATGCCATATGTGCACAGTCATAGTTGTTTATATGTATTTAGTTCAGTAAGTAATCTGAGGCAAATGAATCAAAATCATTAACATAATATGTAATATGATTTTGATTCATTTGTAGGCTACCATAGAGCCTACCATAGATTCTTAGTTTCATATAAAATCATAATTATTGGGTAGGAATGTTATAACATAACAATACAGAATTACTTTATCAAAAAAGGATAGGAAGAGTCGGGTCGCCCGTGTTAATCCACTAGAGTTACAGGCACAGATGTCATATATACCATACGAGGGCTGTTCCGAAAGTTTTTAGTTGCTCCGGTTCTATTCATGCGATTTAAATTGAATTTATATCATTGTGAGGGACATTTCAATACTTATTATGGTTAGTAAATTCATACATGTAATGGGAATAGTTTATTTATTATATTTTTTTTACAAAAAGCTGTTTTGTATGAAATTTGACATTGTATGGAAAAATTGGCCATTTTTGACACATTGAAGCATATTTTGTATAAAAATCTTTGAAAGTCGTACTTGAATATACCCGGGATAAATAATTTAGTTCGTTTTGCGTTTTTAAAATTATATTTGAAGAACAATGATTATTGATAGAATGATGATTTTTACAATATTCGAAATTCCAATTTTAGAGTTTACGATTTTTTTCGATGCCTACTCATTTATAATTAAAGTAAAGGATATCACGTAATTTGTACTTAAAAATAACGGAAATATCTTCAATTACTAGTATCTTTAAAATAAAATAATTTTATAAGCGAATGATGCTCATAGCATCTCATTAAAAAAGTGTCTTAAAAAACCGGTATCATGGTCATTGGAGTAAGGCTCGACACGTCTAAGTAAAACAAAATAATAAAAATATCTAAAATCTTTACTAAAACAAATTTACACCGCCTAAAGCGTCATTGAAATATCCCTCAAAATGGTGTAAGTTTTATTGAAATCGCATGAATAGAACCGAAGCAACTAAAAACTTTCAGAACAGCCCTCGTAGATCAAGCAGACGTATCTACTTAGCGTGTCAAATGAACTCAGTTAAATCCACTGACTGAGTTGTCCGTCTTTAATCGCAGCTTGCAGCATTCGGGCGTCAAATTTTGTAAGTTGAAGTGAACAAAAACATTAATAATGCCTCCTTAAGTAATATTAATTGCAACAACACAAAAAAATATGAATACTCAAGGGCCTGCGACATATTTGAAATCTAGAAAAATAGGCAAGTAACAAATTCAGTACAAAATCTGACACGCTCGGCCGCCATACAAATGAATGAACTTGTTTCTTCTATCCAAATCTACTTCTGTGGTTACAGGACAGGCGTCCATAGGATACGGTATCGACTTACCATATCCTATGGACGCAGACACAGAATTCACGCGTTGTTAAGACACAACTATAATTTCATATCCTTTGATTTCAATCATCATGGCGGCGACTCCAAACATGCTAAATTCAGGTTGATGTTGTGCACTGTAATGTAACTTGAAGATACGTTTACAAGGTGTATAAAGGAGCTGTCTCGAGTTATCTGTAATTTAACCAGAGTTGAGACACACACATCCAAGTGAAGTACTAATAGCAAAAAATTTAGTGAATGAATAAATGACTTGCATCAAAATATTAAAGCAAATCACTTGAACAAACTTTTTGGTTGGTCAATCTTACAGTTTCAATTGGATTTGGATCAGTACGAAAAAAGCTCGAGTTCGAAAAGGAGACCACGGCTAGGCAAACGCAGCGTAGGACGTCCACCCACAAGATGGACAGACGACCTTATGAAGGTCGCTGGGACACGCTGGATGCAGGTCGCATCTAACCCGTACATGTCGAGGTCCAGAGGGGAGGCTATGTTCAGCAGTGGACGTCTTATGGCTGAGATGATGATGACGAAAACAGAACACTAATTTCAAAATCCCCTTTTGTTTCCATGACATGTTGTTTGCGTGACCTTAACTCTCGTGGAACTATCTGATACGTATAGACGTTGGAGGGCTAGGGCCTCGTGTTCGTGTTTTCCGTTTGACGTTAAAGTCTTCAAGACGCTTAGGTTCAAAGCGATACACAAGACGCCATTTCGGTCTAAGACGAGCGCTCTTTCATCCTTTCACACATAGCATAGATCCTGTCAGACGGGTTGACTGCTCAGCCAAACTTACCAAATCAAATGTTTATCCCACAGGTACCAGGAGGTCGTATAGCCGAGCTATTCGGCGGTAAACTAGTATACGGAGTAGGGGTGCTACTGACCGCTCTCTTCACGATCCTTAGTCCAATTGCTGCTTACACAGACTTCAAGTTCTTCATAGCCGTAAGAGCGTTGGAGGGGTTAGGGGAAGGCGTGACGTATCCCGCTATGCATGCTATGCTGGCTAGGTGGATCCCGCCTTTGGAGAGGTCGAAGTTTGCTGCCTATGTTTATGCAGGTGAGCAGTGTCACCATTTTTGCTTTCATATATGGAAAATCCGGCCTGGAATTCTCAACCACCTTTGAATTCTGTAGTGCAATCCAGGCCATCACGACTCTCTTCGTAGCGCCCTTGGACATCATACATATGATTGATCTCGTTTTTCGTCTGGTGTGTACACATTTACAGCTGTAATTAAACGTAACTTAGAAATCAATAAGATAGATAATTCCCAGCCTTAGAACTCGTGTAACGTTTCTAAATCTACCTACTTTGCTATAAATACAATTAAACGGTTAAACTCACGTGTATTTAGACACTACGTATGACATGTTTCGGAGAGCCTAGGTCTCCATTATCAAGCACTGAGCCCGTGTTCACGCATCATGACTCGCGAGCGCTGCGCGTACTTATAGTTATTATGTCTCAAGAAGGTTTAAATTCAATTACTTTGCTCTTATAGAGGGATTTTCAAAATGATCTACACATGACCTGCGTTTACGCCTTACACATTTCATACACAAATCTTTTATATGGTAGCGCATGTCAGTATTTTTAATTTGAGAAATAAAAGAGCATTCAAATGTTTAAAAACTCTGATTTACAAAACTCAACTTAGTAACAAAGGCTTCTTTCCCAGGATCAAACTTCGGAACAGTGATATCCCTACCAATATCCGGCTGGCTCTGCACCCTAGACTTCGGGGGAGGCTGGCCGCTATGTTTCTACCTGTTCGGTGGTCTTGGAGTGCTCTGGTTCGTTGGCTGGATGTTCCTGGTCTATGATTCACCGCAGAGCCATCCGAGGATATGTCCAAAGGAGATCGAATATATTACGCAGAGTATAGGACCTCAGGTGAGTTTGGATTCAGGGAATGTATTGTGTTTGGATTTCACTTGTGCTGGAAATGTGAGAAACGCATGGATTTTGTATTTTTTTATACTACGCGTTTCTTATATCTAGCGGAGAATTAAAACTTTTTGAACTACATATTTATTTATAGTCAGATTACTGAATAGGCAGTAAAAAGTGAGGATAATAAAACTGATTGTGATTATAGATTTACAAGCTTATGTTTTACTCAATGCTATAAGCAATGTTTGTTCCATTACTATATAACACTGGAAATAATAACTGGAACTAATCCTACGTTAGATAAATTTGTATAACACTGTCCCGTGGTACGGTAAAAGCTTAGATACCCATTTTGGGCACTCATTGATACTAACTTAACCAACAAATCACATAAAACTAATATGCACAGAGTATAGGACCGCATTTATACATCGCAATTTTCAAATGTCATGAGTAATACATGATAACCCTGGAAACCTAATAATTATTATAATTCAATAAATTGATACCCAAAACAGAAAACTGCAACGAAAATTATGATGTCTACAGGATTCATGTTGCCGAACCCTTTATCAAAAATGTATAGCTGTATATTCCCACACTATCTACTACAAGAGGAGTGAGCCAGTTGCTGACCTTACGACATCTATTCGACTCCATAGATATATTTACACTTTTAGACTTTATTCCGTGGCATTATGGTACAATCGTGTATACATATTTTTGACGTGGATATTACAATCGCGGCTACGTCATCTGACTGTTCGTGAGCCTTATTATAAATAGCATAAAGTGCACAATTGGTCGGTTAACTAGTTAGTGGAAGGCATGAGTAAAACGCTGATTACACGCGAATTGGATACCGTATCGCTTACAAACATTACTAATTGATGCATACGCATTCCATTTGTGTTTGTAGAATTTAATTGACTGGATAATTTATTAAATGGAGATGAATATTACTTTATATTAATATGTATACCGAACAGACATCAATATCAAAAAGAGGCATGTGTATTTTTAAACTAGCACAATGTTAAATAGTACTTATGCTAAAGTTGGTCTATTTTTGTGACAGATTTTTCACTATTATACTTTTGATGTTGACTATGGGTACAGTCAACCAATCGGAACTCAGCCCTGCTACCGCGAACACCGAAGTTCGTAAATTTCGGGGATTTGTCTCTGTCACTCCAACGAAGGCATCATTAGAGTGACAGAGATAAATCCCCGAAATTTGCGAACTTCGGTGGTCGCGGTAGCTGGCCAGGTCAATTGCTCAAGTGGTTATGCCACTCTAGGACCTTGTCGAAGGTACGTTATAAATCAGATTGTAAAAAATCTCTTACTACTTATAATTTTGACATGGTTTTAGAGTGATTTAGGGTTACAATTGGTCTAGTGTACCTTAGGTAATAACGATGAATGACGTGATAAAATGATAATACCACCATCATCCTATTTCGAAATATATTTACGATATTTAGCAGCCAATTTTCCATACAACACATTTTGTTTCCGCGTCTTGAACCAAAAACTACAAGTGTTGATAATTATTCAAATGAATGTACTTACATGAATGTTATTGCCCCCAAAACATCTGTGTCACTTTAACTGTCACAAATTTTATACTTCGGTGTATTTATTTTTTATGCTTTTGTATAATTATAATGATGTATGTGAATTTAGAACCTGAGTCCATATTTGTGCAGTCCGTCCGTAGTGATTAGTAAATTGTTTAATTTTTAATAAAAGAAACAGCAATTTACAACAGAAAACGGGTACTTTAAGGTTAGAAAGTTGTTTACCAGATAAGACATCTAAGGATGAATGGACTTTAAAGTGCGCATAATTTTGTTGTAGGAGGACAAACGAGGCATGGCTATACCATGGATGAAGTTCCTAACATGTGTGCCACTGTGGGCGATCCTCATCGCGCAGTGCGGACAATCCTGGCTCTTCTACACGCAGCTCACGGAACTGCCGAGCTATATGAACAACATACTGCACTTCGACATAGTGTCTGTAAGTAGCCGTGTGCCGCTGTACGCGACCATCGCACAGTGCGGACAATCCTGGTGCTTCTACACGCAGCTCACGGAACTGCCGAGCTATATGAACAACATACTGCACTTCGACATAGTGTCTGTAAGTAGCCGTGTGCCGCTGTAGGCGACCATCGCGCAGTGCGGACAATCCTGGCTCTTCTACACGCAGCTCACAGAACTGCCGAGCTATATGAACAACATACTGCACTTCGACATAGTGTCTGTAAGTAGCCGTGTGCCGCTGGCGACCATCGCGCAGTGCGGACAATCCTGGCTCTTCTACACGCAGCTCACAGAACTGCCGAGCTATATGAACAACATACTGCACTTCGACATAGTGTCTGTAAGTAGCCGTGTGCCGCTGTAGGCGACCATCGCACAGTGCGGACAATCCTGGCTCTTCTACACGCAGCTCACGGAACTGCCGAGCTATATGAACAACATACTGCACTTCGACATAGTGTCTGTAAGTAGTGTAGAGACACCAGTGCAGTGAAATCCACGGCAATAATAGTACATTACATCAGAGGCATGGAAAATGAGGATTTCCGGTCAGGTTGGTATATAGGTAACGAGGCCGGGAATCCGTTTGCACGCCGAGGCATGTATAGTGCTTTTCTTAAACATACAAAGAAATACGAAAAAAAAATGACAATGTTGTCGAAATTTAAAAAAAAGTTACTTTGCAGGCCTAGGCGTGAAAAGTGTTATGAAATTCCATTGCCATCCCAGTGAGTTACTGTGCCCTAAAAGCGATACTTTCGAGTCTGTTTTAAGGAACGTAAAGACAATATTTCATTGCATGTTTGAGAAAACGATTTCATAATATGTAGTGACAAATGATTGATCGTCCTGCAGTGTTATTCACTAAGGAAACCGCCTTGCTGTCAGCGCTGCGGCGTCGTCGAGCCTAAAAATGGTATTCACTAAATGTACGTTAAACGACACTAGTGCTCGGCGACGAATGCGGCGTGAGCTGGAACTACACTGCGTCGAGAGTTTGACGTTTAATGTACGAACTTCATATTCTCTAACGAAAAACAGCGACGAACTGGCCCACAACCACGCTCACAGCCTCGATTCCTAATGTCAAATAAAACAGCTAGGATTTTAGACAAGGCTGTCTCGACGTCGAGCTCGTTGACGAACGCAGCGTCGAATGTGTGAATAAGAGAATAGCATAGCAGAACAGTCAAATCTTATGAGTTTTCGTAGCAACACAGTAATAATATAAATCTAATTTCCTTTGAGAAATGGGCTCTTGCTATTTTAATTGGCACACTACAGAACATGCGAGACAATGAGATTGGATTTGTAAAGTCCAAACAACGTAACCTGCGTAAGTATGCGTAGTTTACGCACTGTCTGTTGACGAATCCAGAGGCAGACCGTAGTCGGATATTAAGAGATATTAAGACAGTAAGCCAATTTTCAAGTAAAAGTGTTCCACAAATAACCCATTGGGTGTACTGCCATTTGGCAAATTATGTTTCCCAAATATGACTTCCCAAAAAACTTATCGCAATAGTCTCATTTCCCAAACAAATCTTTAGCAAAGTTACATTTCTCATTTTATTCATTTGGTCAAATTATTATTTTGCAAAGTTTCACTTCGTCAAGATTTTATTAAGCAAATGCTTATAAAGCAAATGTTTTATTTTGTCATAAGTTAAAATCCAAAAAAAAAATTGCCAAATTTGATACTTCGCAAGCTCTACTTATAGCAAAAGCCTGGCAAGTGATAATTTTATTTTAAAGTTCGTAAGTCTATACAGGAATTTCGTACTTTTTTGCACAAGCCTTGGCTTGAACTTGCCTGGAACAAAAAACGTATTTATTTCATGAATAATTGGTATCATAATGAATGAAGTGAGAAAATAAAATCCATCATAATGATCACTATTCATATTTTTTATTGGTATGTAGGTACTAAGAAGGCACACATAGCCACGGATAAAAAAACTATATATTTATTTTCATAAAAAAACTATCCCAGAGCCACCGTTAGGTACGACGACGAGCGAAGCGAGGAGGAGTGTTAGGTGAAACTGCGACTATACAGCGGACTGCGGACTATACAGCCAGAACCGACTGTTTTGTTATTCCCTCGGCATTGCGTTCCCTCATCAGTTTCATCTAAATTACTGTATAGAGAAATAAACCATTTCATAAGATTCAATTGGAATATGATCTTTCGGCGAAATGACTTTATGCGAAAAATTGGTTGCGATGTAATATTGTATAAATGCCATACAATATATTGGGATTAGTAATGTCACGCCAAACGATGCATTTGCCAAAAAATATTTTAGGAAAATAAAAACGACCAAGTAAATCTTTGCTAAACAATCGCTTGCCAACAAAAAGGCTTGCTAACTGTAAAATTGCGATAAGTAGTTTTGACAATTGAATTTTTGCCAAATGAAAATTTGGGAAAAATAGTTTGCGATGTGATCCTTTGGGAAAAATTATTTGCCAAACATTAGTAAACCAACACATTGTCAACCAAAAACAAAAAGCACAATTTACAGCTTCAGCGTTTCTACGTTTGATAGCAGCTGATATACGAGTGTTGAGTAACGATGTAAATATTTGTTTGTACCAAATCCGGAGAGGAGAGCAAAACAACGCCTACATCGCGTTTGACTGGAAACCGCCCAACGGCAGCCGACCTCCTGGACGGCCAGTGCACTCCTGGCAGCGATCCGTCTCAAACGAGCTCCGTACGGTTGGCCTAAGCTGGAGGGAGGCTAAAAGTGTTGCTGAGGACAGAGAGGCGTGGCGCGATCTTGGGAAGGCCCTTTGCACCTCTAAAATTCTAAATAGGACGACAACAACAACCAAACACTTGCTACTCTCACAATAGGGGTATAGTGTGATAGCAATCGGATTCTTCGGCCTGGGTATAGTCCATTTCAAATGCGAAGCTCGAAGGCCCGATGCCGCTCGAAACTTTTGTCATTTTTTTTTATTTTTTTTTATTCGTTTATTGCATCCATGGTTACATTAGGTGGTACAATATATTTACAATAGATACACATGGACCCTGATAGGGCACAGCAAGTCTTAAATCTAAATTACGCTAGGTGTGAGAGACTACTTGTGAATTCTAACTTAATTTAGTAACTAACATTTAAATTTAATAATATGGAATTGATATTTGTTAGTTGTATAATAGTAATATTAATTTGAGTAATTAGGTAAGTATGTCAAAATTTAATTCAAAAATATATCGAAGCCAAATGAAATATAATGGGTATGTCAAAATTAATATCATGTCACACAATGTTAAATTAAGAGGAAAATAATAATAATGAGCCATTAATTATTAAAACTAGTAGTTTTCATGTTATCATCCAAAAAATCACTAAGTTTATAATAGCACTTATTTATTAATAAATTCTTCAACAGCTTATTAAATTGTTTTTCTGATGTCTGGAGTTTAATGTCGTCACTAAGTTTATTATATATTTTGATTGCCATCATTTTTGGACTTGTTTTATGTATCTGTAGTTCAGAACGTTCCGGTGGCGCCAGGTTATGTTGGAATCTACTTTGGTATCTTCGAGGCTGGTCAGCAAATGTGGGAAAAAAGTTTTAATTGGTCCACTTCAAATTGGCACGTGTCGTACACCGATGTATGCAAAAAATATCATGCCTCAAAAGGGTCTGGCCAGTTATCATTTGCTATCACTGATCCTATTGTTGACGCCTAATAACTTTGCGAATTGGAATCGGGCCTTCGTATTTGAAATGGACTTCACCAATATACCCCAACGAGCGCTGTATTTTTCTAACAGATTTATCTTTTTTTCAGAATGCCAGATTATCAGCGATTCCGTACTTCACGTCGTGGGTGGCGGGTATCATCATCAGCATCTTCGCAGACTGGCTGCTTGCGAAGGGGGTCATCTCGCGGCTGAACAGCATGAAGCTGTGGAACACAGTTGGTATGTGCAGTCGACCATTGGAACCTTAGGCCCGTCTCTCACGAGGCTATTCAAATGCTACGCGATTGAGACGCAAACCATGGTCGCCGGTATGCTACTCGTTTGCGCACACGGTGCTACGCTAATGAATTTTGCATCAGTTGCGGAACACATTCGTACGACAATGTCTAGTGACTCGAGTGATGAAGACAATATTTTGCTATATATTTATTACAAAAACAAGCTGAAATATAAAAAACGATTCTGGGTGTATCCATATAACTTTTAATTATTTAAGTTTTTTTTCCAATCTCAATCCACGCCTTTTCTGTTACATACTTTTTCCTGACATACTCTGGCAGCTTATAATTGTACAAACAAGTATATTTTTCCACCTCCTGTACGAAATGAACATTGAAAAGTTCCGCCGCCGGCATTTCGTCTGCAACGCATATGCGACTCGAGTAGCGTGCGACCAGCACGACAGTAGCGAGTAGCGAGCGACTGATATCAAACGCGTCGTCGACGCGTCTCGTCGTGTGCGCAAGGTCGTGAATCAATATGGCAGCTACTCACAAGCGACGCGTAGGATACGGGTATGAAACGCAAATCGCTTGTGAGTCGCCTCGTCAGAGACGGGCCTTAAGCCACTCGGGAATTGTGTCAAGGTGGATTTAGACCAAACGAGCTAATGCTTATTCTATCCCCCATTATATGAAATTTGTTCGTTACACAAAACGTGATTCGTCGAAATCGTTGATTTTTTAGAGTGGAGGATAGATTGAGCATTCGCTCGTTTGGTCTAAATCCAACTTCAGTCGATATAAAACAGAGAAAGACTTCTCTTACTACTCATTTTGGTTTTAAAATAAAAAAATCAGCAAAGGGAAATGAGGTGAATGAGTACGTCAAATGCTCGACAGCCCGCTAGATTCTGGTCGAGCGTCCCTCCAAAACATAACATAACTGTAGAAAATGAGGTGTGATCGTTTATTTTAAATTTTACTAAATAGGTCAATTATACATTTTATCATCATCATCATCATCAGCCAATTGACGTCCACTGCTGGACATAGGCCTCCCCCAGAGAGTTCCACAAAGATCGGTCGTGAGCTGTCCGCATCCATTGCACACCCGCAACCTTTACCAGGTCGTCGCTCCATCTTGTGGGGGGCCTTCCCACGCTTCGCCGTCCAGTGCGTGGTCGCCACTCGAGAACACATACATACATTATACATTTTATAGCTAGAAACAATAGCAAGAGGTTCAACAATCTCGTCTGGCAATTGTACACAAGGTGCATTCCACACAAGAATGTCGGGTACGTGACGCCGTTCTTCGCGGACATCTAAGAAAGTTACTAATACAATTTTTGATGTATCTTAATTTTATAACTGGGTGTTTGTATTTATAGAGAACTCTCGCTTTCCATATATTTCTAAGGTAGCTGTCATAGCCGTCACGTTCCGGACAATGTAGACTTTCGTGGATTGCACCATAATTAGAACCCAAACGTTATGCTAATAAAGTAGGAGTGTCAGCCTCCGTAGCCTAGTTGGTAGTGACCCTGCTTACGAAGCCTGAGGTGCCGGGTTCGAATCCCGGCGACCGCATTATTTGTGTATTTATTTATCACAAATATATCCTTGGTCATATTTGTGATGTGGACTTGGTCATGTTTGGTGGCTGTGTATGTATTTAAGTATCTGTATGTATATATCTATTATATATATCGTCGCTTGGTACCCACAACACATGCCTTAATTGTGCTAGTACGGTTTGTGCGTTCTACTACCTATTTATTTTGTGGTTCTACCTACAATGTTACTCAGTAAAAATACGTTTTATCCTTACCACAGCAGTTATATCGCACATTTATTTATTTATTATTGTCTGTTAGATTTGGCTACTAAATTATGAATTCTATTTTACAAACATTTATTCATACTTTGCTTACGAATAGACAAACAATTGTTAGTATCTTAAGTACCTACTCATTAAGTGAAATGTAATGTTTCTTTTGAGTATAATAAATATCTTTAACCCCAAGATCTCAGCAGTCAGCGGTCAGCCTCTGTAGCCTAGTTGGTAGTGACCCTGCCTACGAAGCTGGAGGTTCCGGGTTCGAATCCCGGCGAGGGCTTTCTTTGTGTATTTATTTATCACAAATGTTTGTTCCTTGGTCGTGGCTGTGTATGTATCTAAGTATCTATACGTATCTATCTATTATATATATCGTCGCCTGGTACCCACATCACAAGCCTTAATTGTGCTTACCGTGCGACTAGGTCGATTTTTGTAAGATGTCCCAAGATATTTATATACTTGTTCCAGCGGCGTTTGTACCCGCGTTTGGTCTACTGGGCATCGCATGGGCGGGCTGCGACCGCACAGCTGTCATGTTACTACTCAGCATCACATCTGCGTTCGGAGGCGCCGTATACGCTGGTAAGCTTTTAAGACAAGTAAGCCTCAAGACGTAGCTTGTAGTACTTCATCAACTGAACATAGGCTTTTGGACCTCCACATATACTGGTTGAAAGCGACTTGCGTCCAGCGTTTTCCAGCGATCTTTATAAGATCGGCTGTCCATCTCGTGGGTGGACGTCATACACTTTGCCAAATCCTGGACTCCACTCAAGCGCTTTTCGACCCCATCGGCCCTCTGCGTGCAGTGTGGCCTGCCCATTGCCGCTTCAGTGTGGCTTTGATCTTTGAGATGAGGCCGATAGTAAAGGAGCACGTAGTACTTCAGCGAAACCCAATATTAAGTAGCCGCGAGTAGTTGCAGCGAGTGCTTAAGCGTCTGTATGAAATTAGGTCGCTTTTGTCTTTGTGTTTCGTTATATCTTAATGATAAATTCACCAAAGCTGGCACGAATCGAATGAATGAAATAAATGGAATCTACTCGTAATCGTATCATTGTGTGCGTGCGGCCTTGCTGTACCAACCTGCATCTACTGTCATTTTGACAGCCACACATATTGCCAGCCAGACGGTTGGGTGGTCAAACCAGATAAGTCGAACAAACCGGTTTTTCAAAATAAGAACTATATGACATTGACGTGGGGTTATTAATCTCTTCTTCTTCCGGCCTTGTCCTAAATCTAATCGGGGTATGTACCGTTTGGCAGCCAGCTACCTGGTAGCTGGCTACCAAACGGTACTGAAGTACCAGAAGGCCTAGGTCCAGACGTAAACTGTAAGGCACTTTGTGTCATGTCTTAGTTACCACAGTTCATGACGAAGATAAACAGATGAACATTAATTAATGTTTTAATTCAAATTCACAAAAAACCTCTTTTCCAACCAGGTAACCAAATGAACCACATCGACCTGTCTCCACAATTCGCGGGCACGATGTATGGCATTACCAACGCCGCCAGCAACCTCTGCGGCTTCTTAGCACCCTACGCCATCGGTCGCATCATCAGCAGTGACCAGGTAACAGATACTGACCCTATTGACAAGGGTAATTGTCACCTGATCCGGTCGACATAGGTAACCAGGGTCACATCGACCTGTCCTCACAATTTGCGGGTATGATGTATGGCATTACCAATGCGGCCAGCAATCTTTGCTGCTTCTTAGGACCCTACGCCATCGGTCGCATCATCAGCAGTGACCAGGTAACACACACTGACCCTATCGACAAGGGTAATTGACACCTGATCCAGTCAATATAGATAACCAGGATCACATCACATCCTCACAATTTGCGGGCACGATGTACACTAGCAACCTCTGCGGCTTCCTGGCGCCCTACGCTATTAGTCGCATCAACTGACACTGATCCCCTTGTGATATTCTATATAATGTCATTTTTCTGGTGTTAATAAGCCCTTTCCTTAATGGGCCACCTCCAGACATGCACTACATGCATGTTTGCATAAGTAGTTTAAGTAGCATAATTTTGCATAAAACCATCGTGACTCAGGCGACCGTAACCATGGCAATAACAGACAGAAAAAGTTGATTCACCCTCATATTAGTACAAGTACCTACAGAAAACCATCTCCAAAAACTGGTTTAAAGAAATAATGACTCTTGCTACGATAAGTACTATTAAGATCAAATTCCCACCGCGCAACGCTAAATGTCACGTAAAAGTGCGCTCTCTTTCTATCGCGTAACTCGTACCTTTTCTGAAAAATAAAGTTGCTTCCTTTTAAAAATTATATAACCTTAATATTTAATTACTACCTTTTTTTATATTGTTCATTATAATAGGTAACCAATTCTCTGACAGCGATCGAATTAGTTACGTACATATTTGACGAACAACATTCGCGAGTGCGCGACGTGCGTCACCGCTTGCCGTGAGGCCCTACTGATGTACAGTCAAGGGCATTAATATATACACTTCTCCATACTGAGCCCTTACAAATGTGTCTATATATTAATGCACTCGGCTGTACTCCCCGGGGTGGCACTGTCAGAAATATACGCAACATAAAAAAAAAACAAATCTTACCTACGTCATGTTATCATAGTCTTCCTCATTGGTCGACAACCTTGTAATCGATCGTGTTTTTCAGCAAACGCTGGGCCAGTGGCGCGAGGTGTTCTACTTAGCTGCGGCCATTGACCTCGGCGCCAATTTGTTCTACTTGTTCTTCGCTAGCACAGACGAACAGGTACGTTTTTCTTTTCTTTAGTTGTGTACAAACCTATCAAGCATCATCATAATCATCATCATCATCTCAGCCATAAGTTTGCCTAGCCGTGGTCTCCACTCGAGCACTTTTCGACCCCATCGACCATCTGCTCAAGCATACTTACCTTTTCAAATGTAACTAGGGATTGTAAGCTTCGTATGCTCACACGTACAATAGTACATTGTGAATCAAGGGCGGTAAGTGCGGAATTACTAACGAGAGTCTTTTATGACTCCAGTTAGTATTCCGCTTACCGACCGTGATGCATACAAAGTTTTTCATAACATCATAACACTTGCCGACAAAAAAATAAGTTTTAAGACTTAAGATTATATAATGACGTACTGACATTTCTATTACACCCTAGGGAATTTCACTTTTCTATTACTCCCGCTACGCACGCAAGCAATGGCGCGCTTAGACAGCAAGTGTGATGAAAAAAACTTAAAAGTTAATTTCCGTCCAATTTCAAAAATAGAAGAACACTCTGTGAGAAATCAATCCGTAAAATTGTTTTTCTCAAACATGCAATGAAATATTGTCTTTATGTTCCTTAAAATAGACTCGGAAGTATCGTTTTTAGGGTGCAGTAACTCACTGGGATGGAAATGGAATTTCATAACACTTTTCAGGCCTGCAAAGTAACTTTTTTTTTAATTTCGACAACATTGTCATTTTTTTTTTGTAATTCTGTGTATGTTTGAGAAAATCACTATACATGCCTCGGCGTGAAAACGGATTCCCGGCCTCGTTATCTATCCGGTATATACCAACTTGGCCGGAAATCCTCATTTTCCCGGCCCCTGATGTAATGTACTATAACGTCTATAATAGATTGCCTCAATAGATAACTAGTACACTCTCGTTAGTAATTCCATACTTACCTGCCTTGATGCACAATGTACTATTAAAATATTCGGCTATTTCGATGTTTTTTTAAAAGAACCGGGTTCGATCTCTGCTTGTATCCATACGCATAGATAAAGTGGACTGAGATCGGATGATGTTCTACTTATTTATTTTGTAAGCCATACATCTTAACTTTTTTCCTATTCTTAATATTTGATATTTTCCAGGACTGGTCTTATTTTTTTGTCGTCAAGTGTGATGAAAAAACATTGTATGCATCACGGTCGGTAAGCGGAATACTAACTCGAGTCTTTAAAAGCCCTCCGCTTACGGCGTCGGGCTACTAACACTCTCGTTAGTAATTCCGTACTTACCTCCCTTGATGCACAATGTACTATTAAAATATTCGGCTATTTCGATATTTTTTTTAAAAGAACGGGGTCCGATCTCTGCTTGTATCCATACGCATAGATAAAGTGGACTGAGATCAGATCATGTTGTACCTTTTTAAATTTTTTTTAAATCTTATATTTTGTAAGCCACAACAACATCTCGTCGGCTGACAACCAAAACTCACTATAAAAACTGTCACTACTCTTCGCAACCTCTTAAGTCAGTATTGAATCAGAACTTAGATACGATCTCTATTTCAAGTAGGTATTTGTTACTTAGTGAGTTTTGGTTGTCAACCGACGATCTTAACTTTTTTCCTATTAATATTTTCTTCGGTTACCGCGAGGATTACTCATGAAATAAAACTATGAAAACGGATAAACTCGCGTATATTAACTTAAAATTTATTGTCTGTGGTTTAGTATTTTTTTCTTTGGTGGGTAGTTTTGTACTTATCTTTCTTATTTTGATGGAGGTAGATCTATCAAATTTCCTCCAATGTCAGTCATCCGCAGACCACGAACCCTGTAAAGTGTTCTAAACGTCGGAATGAAGTTAAAATTAGTTAATATACGCGAGTTTATCCGTTTTCATAGTTTTATTTCATGAGTTTTATTTTTTCCTATTCTTAATATTTGATATTTTCCAGGACTGGTCCCTCCCCGAAAGCGACGACATGACAGCCTCGGCGCCGGTCGAGAGCATCATGTACCCGGAGTCCTAGGGCCTCGCCTCCTTTCACGCCGGCGACGCGCAGGTGACACTCTGCGCGTACACTTAACCTAGAGTTAACCCTTTACGCCTACGCGTAACTTCGCCGCTATTTGTGCCTATAAGTTAAACTCCTAAACGTCTTCTGACTTACCCCCTTATTCATAAACGTTTGTTAACTTAACAAGTAGCTAATAATTGTTTGTCCCTTTTGCTCTTATGGGCACATTGTTAAGACCGAAAGGGACAAACAATTATTAGCGGCCTGTTAAGTTAACAAACGTTTATGAATAAGGGGGTTAGTAAGCCGCTAAATATTGTTTGTCTCTTCGATCTTATCATATCTATAAGATCGTAAGGAACAAACAATACTAATAGTTGCCGATTTCTAAGAATGAACTTTTGACAGTTCACGATCCCGTAATCAGGCCAATCGACTTTTCGATCGACACTATTTTGTCTCGTAACGCAGGTGACAATTTCATCAAGTTTGTTAGAAAAAATGCTTATAAATTGTACATGCGTTAGGCCCCACACAAGTTCGCATCGATACATTTAGGTTCCAACTGTTTTTCATTGTAAATATGTGTATTGTATTAATTGATGTACATTTGTAAGTTCATGAAAAGTATCGCAGCAGACAGAAAATATGTCGATCGAAAAGTTGATTGGCCCAATCACCCTGTAAAACTAGAGCTTAGCTTATAATTGTTATACACCTATCGTGACAATAAAACTTATTTCCAGTTTAGCAAAGATACCTAAGGCCGATTTTCAAAGGTTGCCTAATGCCTATGATAACGGACACCATTAATATCGTGCAAATTAAAACATTAAAATTGTATGCACTCACCTGTCAAAGTAACTAACCTTGTAGCGATTAATTTGTATTTTTTATTATAATCCCAATAGCTATATGAAGGGTCCACGGAAAGAACATGTCTAGTCAATTCAAATTACAGAAGGAAAAACCACCTTACTTTTAACAGAATAAGTTGTTAATTTGCCATGATTTTTTTAAGCACTGGACATGTTTTTTTCAGTGGACCCTCATATTCATATCCTCCTGAGGCCTGGTGACGTCACTTACTTCAACCGAATTTTAACTTTGACACTATATCTATAAAGTCAAAATGCTATGTAATATACAGGGTGGAAAGGGACGACGTTCCTTCCCGCTACCGACCGAGTCTACGGAGTCCATTACGATGAACTTTCAGTATGGGACCAACATCGAAATATTTAAAAAAAATTAACTCATCATACAAAGTGAGTGATTAGTTAGAGTTCAATAGTATGGAAAAGTAAATTTTACATGTACGCTTTTGATGTTGGTCCCATACTGAAAGTTCATCGTAATGGTTGGTAGACTCGGTCGGTAGCGGGAAGGAACGTCGTCCCTTTCCACCCTGTATATATGACTCAGGGCCTCACGAGGATACATTTCGTTCCCAAACTCACAAAGTAACAAATACCTACTTGAAATAAACCTCGTATCTCAGTTCTGATTCAACACTGACATACGAGGTTGCTAAGAATAGTGAGTGACAGTTTTAATAGTGGATTTTGGCTGTCAGTTGGTTTGCTCTCTTACGGCACTAGCTGGCGAGTTATTGACAATGCGTGTGGCGAAGGGTTAACTCATTTAATTCCAACGTAGACAATTTTGCGAAAGCCTTTGTAAGGCCCAAAATCCACTCAACCGTTTAGAACGCTAAGCCGCTCAGTATGCTTAGCACATGATTGGTATGTCAGTATGTCGCCGCGAGATAGATTTTCCATCGTTTACTAAATATATGAATAAAAGAGGGTGGATAGTCTTATCTCGCGGCGACGTATTGTCGCACTAATCTTGTGCTAAGCCTACAGGAACTATGTCAAAGTGATGCTGTAAATCAAATGGTAAATAACCTCTAATTACTTATCATTTTGAGAAGGTCTTAGAGCGGCCTAAGGTTCCAAATTTAACATTTACTTTGTTTAATTCATTTTGAAAATAAATGGAAATAAGCATGTTCATTTCATTAAACAACAAGGTGTATTGTGATTTAAAGTAAACAGTATGGTGGGCCTTACAATGTTAAATCTATGATAATTATGTAATAAAATCAACATACAAAGATTTTTGTATGAGCATGTAAATCCATAAACGGCGTACAGTCTAGTGCAAAAATATAGCATTAAAATCACTCAAAAATATATAATATGTCCCAATTAGAGATGTTTCTATGAAGTTTTAATGATACGCTCTCGAGAGTTCGTCACAATGTAATATTGTGATGACACTGATGAGTCTGATGACGTTATTTTGATCACATTTTATTACATAAAAGCGGTTTAGTAAAATTTAGTTTTTGAAATATTATTGATACCAAAATGTATATATAAGTACCTATTTAACCAGTTATGGGAACCAGTAAATATCAAAGTTAAATGCAAAACAAGTTGTGTTTTTCAAATCCTTAACTTCTGACTGCTGTTAATTTTCATCGAGCGTGCCCGTACGAAGCCACCAATACGAGCTTTTTCTCTTTTAGGGACACCCAATATACGTGATTTTAAAAAAACAGCATACAAAATTATCAGGTTTGTAACGCCAATTAAGCACTAAATTGTAATAATAACTTGGTTTTGGTATCGATATTATAATATAAACACGCTTAAATGCCTAAAGATGTCAAAAATGTCGTTACGAACCTGACTGCAATCAGTGGCGTAACAATAGGGTGGCAGGGCTGGCAAAATGCCACGGGCCCCCGACCTAAGAGGGCCCCGGCCCAAGAGGCAGTGAATTTAAATTTAAAATTAAACTGAGTACAATGTGACGATTTTTACTGATAGGGCCCCATCAAAATAATTTGCCACAGGCCCTAGATGGTATAGTTACGCCACTGACTGCAATGAAGGTTTTTTAATGCCACGCTAATTGGGTGTATCTGATAAATTATCATTGAATTAATACGTTAAATCAGTATATGGTCATAGATGGCACTCTATATGGTCACACGATATTATAAAGCGTGCTCAGGTGAATTAATATTGCATATTTGACATATTTGCTTTAATCCATTTCGCCTTAATGCTCTATTTTTTATATAAACAGCCGTAAAAGTAGCTATCAGATATTTATAATACAATTATATATATTTAGATTCGCAGCTTTTGGTGCTAAATAATACAATAAGAGACGAAGAAACAAGTATTAAAAAGTCTATAAAAGAGGTTCCTTGTTTGTTTGGTGGCCAAAAAATAAGGGCATTCTCGAGCATAGGCTAAAAGGTTTTTGGAAGTTTCAGAAGAGTCGATAAAATTACTACTAATTCTGAATCTTCAACCAATTGCCAAAATTATCCCCTATCTAGGGGACCTATTCTGCATGTCGAAACCAAAATCACAAAGGGAATTAAGGTGGCCCTTATTTTTATCTTTTTTTGGGGTGTTTGAGCCAATAATAGTACATTACTACCGAGTCCGGGAAGTGACTGGTTGCCGGCCGAATATATGTAGACGGACGAGCGAAGCGAGGACGGATAGTATTCGGACGGCAACCCGTTACTTCATGGCCGAGGTATGTATAATACTTTTCTCAAACATGCAATGAAATGAAACGAAAAAATGTATCTTCTTTCTAAGAAATTATATATAAGTCAACTACATAACCAAGTCTTTGAAACACAACAAAAGTCAAATACGACACCGACACCTCTTTTTTTTTAAGATAGACCTGTTTGAAAGCGCATTTTTCCTTTTAAAAAGCGGTATTAGACGGTCGCGGTCTGTTGGGTCCAATTAATCGCATGCGGTGATCGGGGCCGACGCATCGCACCATGTAATACTGCTTTTTAAATATAATTTTGAGTAGTTATTGTACATATTTTAAATTATATAATTTAAATACCTAATTATAACTGCAACGTATTAGCCAATCATTTTTTTTAACACTAATATTACTTACAGATAATTATTGGCTAAAAGCCAAGATGCCAGGTCAGAACCCTATGTCAAATGAAAATTAAAAAAGAGGCACTTGCCGGCCTAGGCCGGCAACGAGGTACAACCCGGCCACTTTTTAGGCACGTAACTACAACATTTCATTGCATGTTTGAGAAAAGGCACTTTTTGCCCTCCCTGTTGCTATTTACTATAGGACACCCTCTCATTTAATTATTTGACATGTAAAGTATGTTTGATAATTTTTTCACATTTTTTAAACAAAAATTAGGGGTTTACCGACGTTTTAATTTTTTTTTAAAACCATTAATACCTTTGCCTTTCTTAAAATTCGTATGATGGTAGCGACATCTAATTTTTGTTTAAAAAATGTGAAAACAGTGTCAAACAGGCTTTACATCTCAAAATAATTCATTGAGAGGGTGTCCCATAGAAAATTACAATAGGGCAGGGTAAAGAGCTCAAACAGCCTACAAAATTGTAAAACTAAGGACCACCCTAAAGAGAATGCTTATTATTGTTATATATACGTATATTACGCATAACTTTATTCTCTCATAAACGGTTCATAAATCTAATCCCCCGGCCATACCTCAGAAATTTATTTTTCAATTTGAATAATTTATAAAACTATTACCCCCAGATCTGTCCCTAGCGAAAAGGTGCCCGTTGGGCTGGATACATTCCCACGCTGAATAGTTAGGTATGCCTATTCTTTGGCCTAGGAACGAGCCAGCCTCTTTTCGGTTCCACAACCCTAAGGTCTCTACTGCATGCAAACGCCGCAAATAAAGGGTGTCCCAAAAATAACACAAGATTTGAAATCGATAAAAAACACTTATTTCTTGTTTGACTTTCTTATTTCTTGATTTAATCATAAAGTACAAAGAATAGGGTTTAGTATGGTAAAGCGTGCTGAGAAATTACTTCGAAGGATTTGCTGTAACATAGCACTCCTTTGTTAAAATTTTCTATGAAATTTGCATAAATATGGGTGAGTTTAGTTGCTGCAGTGTGAAATCCCCTCCTTCAAACCATGGACGATCGAGAGCTTGCTGACATAGATCTTTGATTGACTATAAATAACCCCATAAAAATAAACAATTATGTTAAATCGCAATATTTGGGATTCACTGAAATGAACGAGAAACGGTCAGAAATTGGGGTCAAAGCCGTTTTTCGTCAAGGAGACCAGGGCTGCTGGGCGATTTGCAATTATAATACTTAATCCTATTCTGTGTACTTTGTCTGTCACAAAAAAAAAAGAAATTGGTCGAAAAAAGTATGCTTTTTCATTACATTTAAATCTTGCGTTATTTATGGGACACCCTATGTGGTTGTTTGTTACCACCGTAAGTCAATTTCACATTACTTTTGTATATTATTATCATACACTATTTAACAGATATAACACCCAATAGGAATCACCATAGAACGAAGTAAAACTTTGTAGAGGCGTTCCGAATTTTATGAATAGGGGTAAAATGCAAATGTAGGTATGTTTGTATGTATTTGTATAACTATTTAGAAAATGGAATGGCTGTAGGAATGTGCTATGTGTAAACGTGGCGGACTGTGATCATGAGACTAAGAGAAAGGAATTGTGTAATGTATATAAATATTGTCAATTATTTTAAAATGAATGTTGCTATTATAATTAAAAATGATTTTAAAATGTGTTAGATACAACACAATATGTCGTATACTATATATTTCCTAGCAAATAGTTAAATAACTTTTTTTTTCAATTAAGTACCTACTAAACATGACTAACATGGGCTTCTAATTATTCTAAAAATTAACAATAATATTATCTAGGCAAATGATGACAATGATTGAGCGTAATACGTGAAAGATTATGAACACATTAAAATGCAAGTGACTGACATTATGTAAAATTGTAAAATAAATGTCGTAGGGAAATACAGAATCAAAGACAACCAAAACGTATGAGAAGTGTATCGGCCAATGTATCTAAGAATAAATGGCTAAAATGTATGCATGATTCCTAGTTTTAAACGTAATCATTGTTCCTAGCATTAGTAGTATAATTCGATAGTGAAAACTGAATGCTATTGTTCACATACCATCACCTACACTGTTACTTATTGATATTAAAACTAAATTTCAAAGACGTGCTGTATTCATAAATGAAAAAAACCGTTGAAACTTTGTTCTTATCTGTTGCTTACCATTTATGCTTAAGAGTATAAGGGACAAAATGTAACGGGACACATAGTCAAGATGTTAATTTCTAACGCTCAGTCGCGAGCGAAAAGCACCTGTCTTCGTCGATCTAATAAGGAAGAGTGACAGGAAAAGAAAACGACGCTATACTGACTGAGCGTGAGTGATCTTGGCTATGCATTAGGGTGTTTTAAGTTTCCGTAAAACTACCCAACTATAGTCCAAAAGCTCCCAACTATGGTCCAAAACTAGGTCAAATATCTTCGATGTTGTGTAATTATTATATTATTGACGCAGTTGTTACACAAAGTCTCCTCATTAATGATTAAAAAACTTAGATAAAACTAAAGTAAAAGATTTCCATTGATGCTTAATTACAAGTTGAACTTGTGGACCATAGTTGTAGTACTGGACTATAGTTGTATGGTTTTACGGTTTATGAACAAATTATCCGATTTATTCATAAGGTTGCTGTCTGCACTTTATTATAATCGTTGAATGTAACAATGTTATTGGCTCATTTTATCACAATTGAATTGGAAAGTGGTAAAGGAAAAACAACAAATTGTACAAACAAAGCGACTTCACAATAATTTATCATTTTTTCAGTTAAAAGTTCTGAGGTTAATCATTCCAATATAAGTGAAATATTATAAATACAATAATATAAGACATTCGGTGCGTTTTAGTGAGATGCTTTGTAGAACAGTATTCATAAGTGATTTTGATTTGTTACATGCATGTATGAAGTATGTTTTATTAAGTTATTAATATTTTTATTACTTTGTATATATTCGTATATATTTTAGTGCTAAATATGGAGATGATAAACTTAAGACATAATACTTTATACAGCTAGAGTACCTAATTTGATAGTGGCATATAATTATTATGGTATCATGTCATTATTTTAAGGCGGGTTACACAATTTAGTCAAAATAACGTCGAATTTGCTATACTTAGGGTTAATTAATATTATCCATACCCATCATTTAGTGTCCAAAATATCCTGTTAAGTTCACCACATTATCATCAAACTAGTACCCAGTACATACATATCGGACCTTGGGACGATTGATCTGTGTAATTCGCCTAAAATAGAGATGAAATCTTACTCATGGAACCATAAAAAGTTTCGTGTAGAAAGATGTTTCACGTACCTATGTCTCAACGCATTTCTAATTCGGTTTGCAAATGTCAATTTACTTTATCCGAATTATAAATATTATAATAAATGTATAATAAAAAATACATACTTACGTATAATCTAATTCATAATTAATAATTTTATTTTACTGTTTTGTATTATTTATGTACCTATATATTTAGTTTTAGAATCTCTCTATTTCTTTTTCAACTACGCATACTTTAATAGGTATGAATCCATTAATATTAATCAACAATTAAGTTGCTGTGATTATTCATCTCTTAATTTCGTCTAGGAAATATATTTAGTAGAGAAAAAATGTATTTTTATATTTACATAAATAAATTTTCCTAAAAACATTGTCTTATAAGTCATTCTCCCACCTAATATTAAAACCAAAACTAAAATAAAATAACTTTAGGCTGCGCACGGGTCTTATTATAATGCATTTAGTTTTTTGCGGGTCTAACTTAAAACTGGGGAGAAAATTATAAGTTACGAGGCAAAGGCGCGACAGCATGAAGCTCAGCTGCAAACTTTAACACCAGAGGCGCTCAGAAATAAAAAAAAATATCCTTCATACCTCTTATGTCAAAGGAGGAAGGTTTAAAGTTGTGTAGATATTTTTAGATGTAGAAGATTGGCGGGTGTTAGCGGTCGCGTCAATGTTAATATTTGTTTTCGCCCCGGAGTGATTTTTCGCCGCTTTAACAAGGTGTGGTGTAATTACGAAGATGACCGATTACGACAGCTGCGAGCGACATTCCAGCTTGTTTAGTAATTTGGTTGTCTGAATGGTATAATTAGCTGATATTAGCCCTGGAACAATACAAAATCTACTTATCCTTCCACTGCTTAAAAACATTTTCTTCAGTCATCAACTCATCACTTATTTGGAAATTAATCGTCATTACTCATTAGAACTAAAGCTGAAATGGATCGTCATACAACATTTCGTCACTGAAATATCGTGAATATAAAATAATCTAAGTACATATTAATGTAAGTACTGCACTGGGTAGCATAACTCACCTGGTACTTAATGTTCAGATTTAACTGGGTGAATCAACTTTTTTCTGTGTGTAAATAAGTAAACATGCATGTAGTCCTTGTTGGTAGGTGGCCCATTATGGAAAGGGCTTATTAATACCAGAAAAATGCATTTGCATAGTTTAAGTAGCATAATTTTGCATAAAACCAGCGTGACTCAGGTGACCGTAACCATGGCAATAACAGACAGAAAAAATTTAATTCACCCAACTAATCCCTACTAGCTAGCAGCTTACCTGTGACTTAAGACTATTTTCGAATTCCCTCGTAAACGAATTTATTATCCTAAAACGTTGAAGGTACTGTAGGACTACCACGAACTTGGAAATCCGCAAATTTCGAGGATTTGTCTCTGTTAATCCAACGAAAGAGTCTGTAGAGTGATAGAGACGGGGGCTCGAAATTTGCGAATTTCGAGGTTCGCTGTAGGCCTCTACTGGTCTGGTTCTAGGTTCCCAAACTTTTTTCTCTTAGACCACCTTAGAAAATTTGCTTGTTCTGGTGGACCCCCTGCAGTCGCTACAGCTTAGAGAGTAGTAGTATTTGTAGAGCTAGCGCTCCAAAAACGGCTTAACAGAGAGCTATCCACAATCGACCTGTTTGTCTCTCTATTCTTCTTCTGCCTAGCGTTATCCCGACCTGTGCCAGGGTCCGCTTTCCTGCTACATTTCCTCCACTTTGCACGATCCTGGGCAATCTAGTGTAAGCCCATTCACACTCATGTCAGTCTTCACGACATCTAGCCATCGCTTCTTTGATCTGCCGCGGGGTCGGGGTGTCTCTATTATTTGCAAAATCGTATTTAAGCGTGACAAGGAGGCAACACGTCGATGGTGTGTTAAGTAATTATTTTGCATGCTAACGGACCACAAGACAAGTTACAGATTACGGTCAAACCCATAATAATTACCAGACCATTCAAAAACCTTTGCAAGGTCAAACCGTAAGTTTTTCCTACAAACTGAACCTTATCTCATGGACATAGCTATCGGAATAAAATTGACCCGAAACTTCGCTACCTGTGCTTCGGCAAACTTTAAACGGTCCTTAACTATCGCTTCTATTGTATAATTTTAGCTATTGTTTTATCAAAAGTTAACCTTGGTGAAATGGAGAATCCCGTGAGATTTTGGATAAACATATCTGCTTATTTAATAGCTAAATACTTCTTTTTTTATTTATTTTAGATAAATGACTTTATTAAAAAGTACAATGTGGTTCCAAATACAAATGACTTCTTAGGTTAGGTAATATAAATAGGTACAAATCGGTATACGAACCCATCTAGTCTTATAAACGAGTAGGAACTTTTTGTAGTAGGTAGGAAATGTCTTTGCATTGCAGTACCTACCAAAATAAAACTTAACAACTCCTACAACTAAGCCAAAAATCAGAGAACAGTTAAAACAGTTTTTCGTGTCAATTATGGTTTGGAATCAATTGACTAAATATAAATCGTAGTTCCGGTAGAAGCTAAGTAAGTATCTATCGGTACTTATCTATCTAAATAAATACCTATATGCATACGTACTTAAATATTCTATCAAAGAATGGTCAGTGACTATTAGCTTTGCTAAAATATTAATAATAACCTCCGCCCAACTTTGTTCCCCAATGGCCAAGAAGCCGCATGTTTTAAATATTTTTTCATACTATTTTGGGTCGTAAAATTTGCGCTTAAAAAACTTACAGACCCTTTCTCCAACGTCGTAAAGAATAAGCATTTTTTAAATGGCGAACCCTTGCAATTAACCGTCGTTACAAAGTATTTTGCTGGCCCCTTGACGCGTGTTTGCTAAACATTCGGCCATTCTTTTGTCAATTTTAGTGTAACCCGTCATTTTACCGTTTGTAAAGATGCTGCGGGCTCTGCGATAAAATTGAAGAAAAGGTTTACGACCAAAGGGCGCAGGCGAAAATTACTAAAACAAGCCCGCCTAAGTTTTTATGGCAGGGTTATTAAACATTTTTTTCTTCAGTTTTAACTAATTAACTTAGAATTGCGTAAAGGAAAAGAAGAAATGGCGACATGATGGCTGTACAGTCAAGGGCATTAATATATATACACTTCTCCATACTGATCCCTTACAAATGTGTCTATATATTAATGCACTCGACTGTACGCTTTAAATAATTTCTCTTTTGATTGCTGCTCTCATCGCGAAGAGTCGGTTTAGATACGAATATATTGTTTGCCTATTATGGAAATTAAAACAGAACACATATGGAGCAGTGCAAGATTGTTATTATATTGACGGTAAAACACTTCCCAGCAATAACTGATGTAAAATTCTCACATGTGTACTCGTAGTATCAGCAAGTACCTCGACTTTAAGATTTATAATGTAGCTGACTAGCTGTTGCTCGCGAAAACGGATAAACCAGGATAAACTCTTACTTCAGAATTATAATGGTAGATAAGTTACAGCCATTGTAGCACTGGTTAATCGAGGTGCGAGAGTCGCTATTTATTTATACCAGGCAGTAAGTGCTTACTAAATCTGGGCTCAATTTCGTAGATGCTTTTATACTCATACTCAGTTATTCGCAATAATTATAAGTTCATTACATATCAATTTGAAAGAAGAAAATAAATAAATGGCCTAATAGAATTTCCAGACTTTGTTGCTAAGACAACATTGATGGGCATGTGCACTTTTCCTCGTATTTACACGATACGCATGCATCAAAAATGTTATTTGAACGAAATGCACACATTCAAATTGTCGGCCATTCATTACGTTGTACAGCGATAGAGGTAGTCCTTATTATTCTTCCTTACCTATCTCGATTTTAGTTTGAAACTTTAGTCAAAGTCAAACTATTCTTTATTCAAGTACCTAAGCTTATTAATAAGCATTTTCGAATCGTCTGACTCTATCAAGAGAGAGAAACAAAAATCTGCAACTGGTTCAAAACCCTACACCGTTCATGAGAAGAACCAGTAAGAAACTCAGGTGGACTTATTTTTTCAAAACAGTATAATAATACATCTTATTAAAATAACAATTATTTTTGTTTATTATTATGATCCTTTATTTATTTCTCTGTAAAAAAAAGTCTACAAAAATATATATTTTTTGTAATAAATTATAATAATAAACAAAAATAATTATTATTGTACAAGTTCACAGTAAATATGATTAGATATATAACTGGCGCACTAATACTTAAACCTCGAGGTGTGCACATAATTGACTATTATCAATCAACTATAACCGAATTCGTTACATTCAAACTCTGGTAAGTATCTCAACTAGCGGCTTTTTAGAAAAGCAATTACTTACGGTGTTATCGGTTTCGGTAGCAATAAACTTGCGTGGTGACAAAGGGTTCCCGAGTTCCTTCCTCGAAGGCGCTCTACCGTATACAAACATATTAAAACTTCACACAAACAATACAACTTCGCGGTACAAGACACCGCAGCGAATCACAATAAAAAATGACTTATGTTCAATGAATTTCTTAAAGACTTAGGACGTTTTGACGAAGGTAATTTAGAATGCTTTGGTGTTGTACCGCATGAATTACCGATATTTAGTGTTTGCTAAGTGAATAGGTCGATAGACAATGAGCAACACCGCAAATCGTTAGAAAAACGCAGGCATAGGTATTAGATGTTTATTTAAAATAACGGTACGTAGGTATTTGATAATTTCGTATACGACGACGGTAAGCGTCGTGAAATAATCACACGCCACTTGTGCCGTTCGCGTTTATTACTGTGGAAAACTCATTGTAAATATTTTTTGATTTAAGATTGTATTCGCTATCGCGCGTTCTAATGTGTGCTAATTGAAACCTGAAGGTGCATGCAGACCAATAGAGCATTCGTTGTTCCATCCCCCTACTCTACGAAATTCGATCGTTACACGAAACGTGATTCGTTGATTTTGTAGAGTGGGAGATAGAACAGCGAATGCTCTTTTGGTCTGCATGCACCTTTAGGCCACTCTAGAACCATGTCAACATTGTCAACTGTACATGTAGTATGAGATTAGAATTATAACTAGGGTTAGGATTTTGGTGGCATTTATGGAACAGAGAGCAGTGGAGTCGATGTTACAAACATTTTTTACTTGAATAAATGATTAACTTATAAAATAATAACGAAATAGTGTTTAGTTCAAGCTGGATTTATCAATGAATTTAAATAAATAACTTGAATTTTATTTTTGAGTATCTAGAAAAATATTAATTTTCAATAAAAATGTTGATAAATGAGAAAAATATATTTATTTGATTTTCAAGGTTCTAGTTTTCTCGAAGCCCATAAATATTATATAATAATCATAAGCTTTATTATAAAGAAAATGATTGGACTTCATTTCATAGGTAGTCAAATATTAATGCAATAAAATTATTTAATACTTAAAATGAGCGAAACCCTGTTAAAAAGAATATATTTATGTATTATTTGTGATTAATTAATAATTCAATCAATCATAAACAATTTGAGCAACGACTCCACTGTTCTCTGTTCACCTAATGTCACCAAAATTCCTAACCCTAATTATAACTAACGTGAGACTCAAACATATTAAAATTAACATGTCGAGCAATTATCGACTTAAATTACGTGTACAGTATGAGATTTCTTACAATCTGATTAGTAACATGACTTTGACAAGGCTCCCGTGTGGCCTATGGAGTCAATTAGTTGACTATTAGGTACCTAATCCATAGAAACTAAGACTATTACCTCGGTAATACTCATGGTTCATGGTAAGGATAAGGATACTGAAGTAAGCACGATCGGCTCCAAAATATGTTAAAGATTTTAGGGTCGATAGCAAAAAAACTGTAATCTACATAGTTAACGGCCTTTAATGAGAACAAAATTTAACCTCATTCATACTTAGTTTTTTTGTTACGAAGCTAAATTTTACGTAACTTTCGTAACACAATTGACGCGATCGTGATTTTTGTTTCGATTGAGGCCCAGAACTATGTACAAATGTTTTTGCAGTTGACCTTTTAACGCTTGTCTTAAGGTGCATTCAGTTCAGACCAAACGAGCATTCGCTATTCTAAGCCCCTACTCTACGAAATTCGATCGTTACATTACACGAAACGTGATTCGTTGATTTCGTCGAGTGGGGGATAGAATAGCGAATGTTCGTTTGGTCTGAATGCACCTTTAGGCATACGATATGAAATGGACCTATAGGTAACAATTGCTCCATCTCATAAAAAAAGTTAAATGGAGCTGTCTTTTGTTATGATTTTTTAAGACATGCGGTACGTTATTAGGAAAATATCAAAAAAATAGGTCCGTTACCGAAATTGTAACAGTTCTAAAGTAAAAGAAAGTTCTTGGAATGTTTTACGGGACGCAAAGATGAGATTATAAAGTTGTAATGTAACCATGCAAATTATAAATTGCGGCGTTACGAATTACGAATATCCGTGTAATATGTTTCATCCATTGGATTAGAAGTCTCAAGCAACTGATAGGTATCGAATAGTATGTCACATTTTGGCCTTTACTATTTTGTGGAATCTGTGATAGGACAGATAGGTAATAACGTAATAAGCAAAGCCAATAAGGCTTAAAATGGTGACCAAAATCTTGGCTTATTACTTACTCCAATCCCAAGTTAGCGCCGGTAGCGGGTAGTAGATTCCGGCATATAACCTGTTACCAGTAGGTATGTTATGTTTAAATTGTTAAATTCGTTAAAATTTATATTTTGCAAGAAATGACTCAGCTGGTAAATTACAAGGTCCAAAAACAAAGAAACCCGGAGTTTGTGGAACGGTATCCAGACATCACAGGATCCCGTTGCACCATATAAAATAACAAAAGCCCAGTCGCTCTATTTTAAACTCATAAAAATTACGAAAATAGAGCACTTCCTTTGTGACTGTCGTTTTTTTGAGGTCGGTAGGAGTTAAAAAAACGTAGTTATTAAAAAGTGGGCCCGTTACCGAAATTGTAACAGTGTTTTTTTTTAAACTAGTCGAAACGTTCTTGGAATTGCTTTAGTTATAATTACCGTTTGCCAGTAGAATTCAGAAAAAATATAAACATATATGGCTAAGTTTCAATAGAATTTGTTATCTTTGACACACACGTTTGTTGATTTATTTTTACATCAACACTAATAAATAACAATACTTAAATTGAACTAAAAATGTATTGGAATGGACTCAAGGGTTTAAGGGTGGCGATTAAGACCAAAATTATTGTGTTCTGAAGGGAAAGTGCGTGATTATGAAATAATGGAGGCTTTTAGGTTTTTTTTAAGTCCATGTTAGTGAAGCTGCCGACCATAGCCCTCGCTGGCGCCCATAGAACAATTTTCCGTTGTGTGTGGCTGTTAGTAGTTAGTTTTCCATCGTGCCTATTTTCCTTGACGGCTATAGCGTTAGTCCAGACACCCTAGCGACTCCACAGAACTCAGGAGCCTGAAAAAAGTTGAGTGTTTGATTGTCCCCCATGTGTGGCCGTGAATGGTTGTCAAAATGATAACTAGATTTCCAACCTCTCGACCGACCACTTCGTTTAAAGGCTGCGCGCCGGCGGTAGTAAACAAACGTGCGCAGTGTCAACACATTAGCCACGAGACGGGAACGGTAGCCGTACCATGAGTTCGAAAGTAAAGGATACGTTAGGATTTACTCGATAAGTAATGCATTCTATCGCGATCGCACTTACATATTGGAGCGAGCGCGATGGCCTGCTTTCTGCTTTACGTATCGAGTAAAACCTAACGTTACCGATACTTGCAAGTCATGGTACGGCTACGGGAGTGATGATAGCGCATTTACATGATAATAAGCGTGCGCCGCGGGCGCCTGCTCGAGATGATAATAGAGCAAAGAAACGAGGGCCGATCGGGATTCGGGAGCGGTAGGCAGACGAGCGTGTAGGTAGTAAGTAACCCCCTTATTCATAAACGTTTGTTACCTTAACAAGCCGCTAATAATTGTTTGTCCCTTTCGGTCTTAACTATGTGTCCATAAGAGCAAAAGGGACAAACAATTATTAGCGGTTAGTTAAGTTAGCAAACGTTTATGAATAAGGGGGTAAGAGTTTGCGGCGCTCGTTGATGTCGTTACGTTTGTAAGTGGAGAAATGTTATTTAATTAACTTACAAAGTACAGTAACGATAACGACACTAAATAAAACAAAACTTAAAAACTATTATTAAAATTATAGACAAAAACTAAAAATTAAAAATATGAGTATAGTCAAGGGCATTAATATATATACACTTCTCCATACTGATCTCTTACAAATGTGTCTATATATTAATGCACTCGACTGTACCTAACGTAAATCCCCCAGATAGTTACTCTTATTCTTTGGTCTAGGAATGAGCCAGCCTTAGGGTCACCAGCAGACTCGATATTTTTTTAATGATTTAAATAATAAGCGAGCGAGACAAGATCTCGGCTCCACGGCCCTAGGGTCTCTACCACAAACAGGCGCGGATCCAGGGCTGAGGCGATGCCCCCCCCCAATCGTTAGCGCTTAATCGTTAATCGTAAACGAAAGGCAGTTAATTGTCTTTGTCGCACTAATATGTAAGAGAGAGGGAAAACTACGATACGCTGCTAAGCGCAAGCGATTGGCAACTTGGCTAAGCATCGGATCCGCGCCTGACCGCAAACGCCGCATTTTGTAAGTTCATAACTATATTATAGGGCTCCACAGAGTTGTACATACAACAAATATAATTGAGTAAGAGGTGTACTCGTAGAAAGCTTACACGTCATGGTATTAGAGAACGTGCGAAAGGTTAGAAGTTCTTGCTTGACTACGTGACGTGCCGGCAACGATATTTTTTAAGTTAAGAGGCTGATAAAATTATATCACAGGTTTGTCTGATATAAATAAGCTCTTTGTCAGTCTGCATCGCTGGTCCACACCGCACTGCATACATACCTAAGTACTAGATTTATCATTTATAGCGTAGCTGCATTACACATTGCCCGTACCTATGCACTGTCTACAAGTCCGAAATGAATGCTACATATTACAGGGACTAGACTAATGACCCGGTCATGCTGAGCAACGTCACTATAATCGAAAGAAATCACGAAAAAAATACCCTAATTATGACTTAATTGAGCCTTAATTGTTAGATAGTTATATCGTATTCACTGATACGTCATACTTCATACCTGCAATTGATAATGAATTGTCTATTCACAAACAATACGTAAAAAGTTTTGCAACATATGTACGGTCGGCCCTAATAATATGTATACAATTTTGATTTTTATTCCTTTGACATACGTTCCGAAATGTATACATATTATTAGACGTGACTTTACAAGGTATAAGGATCAAAATCGTTAATCCTAAGACAGGTAGAAATGCGTTTGCGCGCCGAAGGGCGACGCTGGCGGGTCGCGTGCGCACATCCAAACATCTCGATCATCGTCGCGTGCCCATCGCTCGGTCTCCGAATCCGTCAGGCCTCAGCCCTCAGCTCAGTCGCGCGCCGACCCCCGTGCCAGGCACACGTCAGTGACAGTTGTCGAACTTTCGGAAATACGATCGTGGAAGCGTTCGAGTGAGAGTGAGCAGAACTTTTCAAAACAATTGAACTTTGTGATTGTGAAAACTTCGAGGCCATTGACACCATGGTTGCCGATGTTGGACAACCAATGGTGGTAAAAAGTGAGAAGAAGGAAGATAGGAGGGTGAGTTTAAATGTTTTTTTTTTTATTAATTAATGAATTGAAAATTTGGAGAAGGTAGTAGTTTACTTGTTTTCGAGGTTCCGTGGACAAAAGGCGATAAACCGTAAATAAAAATAACACATTTACCACTAAGCTACGCTCGTAGCGCTACGCCGTAGATAACATGAGTATCCCGCTTAGTTTTTATTATTTAGTTTTATTAATTTCGCACCCTACAACGTATTAAATGATACGGTAAACATACCGGTACTACCTACACCAACAAGTCAACAGGTATGTGACACCGTAAATCCAGCACATTAAACTAGGTATTACAGAAGCACCAATGCGTAGTGACAGTGACCACGTGTTGTAGGTATTAATTAAGAGGTCAATCATGAATTCACGACACATTGTCGACGCGCTCCTACGAAGCAGTTATTTTGCTCACTATCTGTAGTATAGTAGGGAAGCGCATCTAAATTAGGGGATAGCCCCTCACTGATAGGTACTAATTGGCTATTAAATAGCAGTATCGGTACCGTAATAATTGTAATAGATAAAAAAAATTGGGTCTGCTAATGACGCTATTTCTTTATTGCAGAGCAATAAACCGATAATGGAGAAGAGGAGACGAGCCCGCATCAATAATTGTCTCAACGAACTGAAGACACTGATACTGGATGCTATGAAAAAAGACGTAAGTTCGTTTACTTCTGATAGATAAAAATATTTTTTACTATTATTATGCTTACCTAATTAATGATAGCATTTACACCTAACTGTATATCACCTGTAATATCAATATTTGCAGTAACAGTTAATTACCGACTGTAGGTAATAGTTAATTGCATATTCATACACTTTACGGACATTGCAATAAGGGTTATAAGTGGTCAGTTAATTTGTTGCCTTTTGCACAGCAGAGTGCTTAGACAAGTTGCCAATCGCTAAAGGTGCATGCAGACCAAAAGAGCATTCGCTGTTCTATCCCCCACTCTACGAAATCAACAAATCACGTTTCGTGTAACGATCGAATTTCGTAGAGTAGGGGGATAGAACAGCGAATGCTCTTTTGATCTGCATGCACCTTAACGCTTAATCGTCAATCGTAAACAAAAGACAGCTAAGTGTCTTTGTCGCACTAATATGAAAGAGTGACAGAGAGGGAAAACTACGATGCGCTACTAAGCGTTAGCGATTGACAACTTGGCTAAGCAACCTGGCCTACTACCGTGAACTTCGAAATTCGTAAATTTCGAGGATTTTTCTCTGACAGTCCAACGAAGGCGGCATTACTCATTAGAGTGAGAGAGACAAATCCTCGAGTTTTGATTCGAAGTTCGCGGTAGGGCCGCAGAACAGTAGAAGTACTGGAAACTCAGCGGCAAAATATTCAAAAGAGCGTCTGTGCACATTTTAACACCTCGTGTGTATATATTACAGCCAGCAAGCCACTCGAAGCTCGAAAAGGCCGACATCCTCGAAATGACCGTGAAACACCTCTGCGGCTTGCGCTCCGGGCCTGACCGATTCCGCGCTGGTTACCGTCACTGCCTGTCCGAGGTCGCCCGGTTTCCAGGCCTAGAGGCCGAACTTAGGAAGCAACTGGTCAGACATTTGGAGGGATTGGTGCCGGGAGTAAGGCCCCCGGCCGCACTTACCCCTCCGTCTGATGCTGAAGACGTGAGAGTTCCGCAGACTGTTTTGATCACTGGTTAGTTTAAATCCATATCCATACTGCTTGTTTATACTTACCGCCACTGCCTGGCTAAGGTGGACCGATTTCCAGGCCTAGAGGCCGAACTTAGGAAGCAACTGGTCAGACATTTGGAGGGATTGGTGCCGGGAGTAAGGCTCCCTTACCCCTCCGTCTGATGCTGAAGATGTGAGAGTTCCGCAGACTGTTTTGATCACTGGTTAGTTTCAATCGTGTTGCTTGTTTATGGTTACCACCACTGCCTGACTAAGGTGGCCCGATTTCCAGGCCTAGAGGCCGAGCTTAGGAAGCAACTGGTCAGACATTTGGAGGGATTGGTGCCGGGAGTAAGGCCCCCGACCGCACTAACCCCTCCATCTGATGCTGAAGACGTGAGCGTTCCACAGACTGTTTTGATCACTGGCTAGTTTAAATCCATACTGCTTGTTTATAGTTACCACCACTGCCTGACTAAGGTGGCCAGGTTTCCAGGCCTAGAGGCCGAACTTAGGAAGCAACTGGTCAGACATTTGGAGGGATTGGTGCCGGGAGTAAGGCCGCCGGTCGCACTTACCCCTACATCTGATGCTGAAGATGTGAGAGTTCCGCAGACTGTTTTGAACACTGGTTATAGTTTAAATACGTACTACTTGGTTATGGACCTGACCAATCCCACGCCGGTACATAAGGTTCTATTTAATGGGGTTATTCCCACTGGTTACCACCCATCTGACTTCAGTGGTAACAACTGGATTTTTTTCCCAGGTTTTTTTATTCCCAGTTGTTCCCACTGATAACAGGTGGGGAAAAAAATCCCAGTTTTTACCACTGGTGTCAGATGGGGGGTAACAGGAAGGTATAACCCATTTAATGTCAGTCGTACTCACATTTTTATTAGTAGTGTATATACCTTACAACATGTTACACCACACACTGAAAACCTTGGTGATTTTTGGTTGGTTATACTGAAGAACTTTTACTATGGAGCTAACCCTGAAATCTCAAAAAAAAGTTGGCTCTTTCATACAAAATGTCGTTATCGGTCGTATCGGTCATGATGTATGAAAAATACATTTTTTTTTTGTTTTCGGAATTGACCCGATAGACCCGATAGTATAAGTTGTTCTGTATAGCCTACTAAATCACCCGGTTCAAGGTTTTCAGTGGGTGGTGTAACACCCTGTATATGTGAGTGTTAGTAAAAACGTGCCACTTTATCGTTTGTCATAAGAGCGCTTAGACATTTAATTCGTATAAAGTTATTAACTACAAGCCAATTCCGTATCTGGTAAGCGACAAAGTGGAACGTTTTTTCCGACCGTACAAATTTTGATTGAGCTCAAGACTTACCTACTGCGACCATGTTATATGACCTCTAACGCCAGCTCAAAATTGCCTCCAAAAACAATTGTTCAATTGTGCCAAGATGGGCAAGACATAGCACTTTTCTTAACACCGCGCATATTTCGGCGCAACACAAATGCTTATAAAATATAGCCAATCAAAATTTTGATGGATCAATCACAACTATGTTTAAATGACGGTTTAAGTTTTTATAAGTTGATATTGAAATTCATTACCGTGATGCATTGAAGAGGGGGTGACGGTTGTCAACTAAAATTCAGGACCGTTTTTGAAAGGCAATTTAGAATGGCGTGCGGCGTCCATGTTTTTTTTGTTCGTAGCTTACCTACAGAATGGTATAAAAACTGTCAGTTGTCACATATCATAATTAAATCAGCACCAACATCTATCTTACCATTTATTTTTGTTTACAGCAGGCCCTGGCTCACTCCACCTAGTCCCCACACGACTATCCAACGGCGAACTCGCTCTACTCCTCCCATCAAGCAACAACACTTTCGGTCCCATAGGCCCTCTAACGCCAGTCCCGACTCTAGCACCCCTGTCTCGGGATTCAGTACAGTCACCTACATGTCCGGGTAGGAGTTCACCCTCAGACCATCCACCTTTAGAATTAGTTACGAGAAAAACCTCAGAAGATAAACCGTGGAGACCTTGGTGATATGAGGGAATATTAAGACTGGTAGCAATTTTTTATTAGTATTGTTATAGTTCGTGAACTATAAATTGGTAACTCTCTACCTACATTGTAGTAAAAATAAACATTTACCCCCTTATTCATAAACGTCTGCTAACTTAACAAGCCGCTAATAATTTTTTGTTCCTTTCGGTCTTAACAATGTGTCCATAAGAGCAAAAGGGACAAACAATACTTAGCGGCTTGTTAAGTTAGCAGACGTTTATGAATAAAGGGGTCAATTTATATTTCTCGAACTAAGTATAACACTTTCATTGCGGGTGAGTACTACGCGCTACGCTCGTAGCCGATCCCGTGGTTTTTCCACTTCTTAGCGAAAATGGACCTCCCACAGAGAACTCCCCTCGGGAGTTCCTCGCGTTCAAAGTGTTAAGCGTTCCTTTTTAGGGTTTCCGTACCTAATGGGTAAAAATGGGATCGTTGTCTGTCACCAGCCTGTATTTCAAGAATCGCGATAGCTAGACCGTTGAAATTTTCACAAATTATGTAGGTACTTTCTGCAGGCCAAGCCGAGATGCCATGCTGGAATCGTATACCTACGATAGTCGATAAGCCACGTGACCGTAATAATCTATGGAAATGGCCACGTGACTTTTCGGACGATTCTGCCATTTTCATACATTTATTACTTATCGCTTATATTTTGCAATTGCATAAAGGCATCTTGGCTAGGCATGCTGTTGCCGCTACGAGTATAACAACAAATACTAAAAACAAAACAAAATAGATATTTTATGAGGGGCTCCCAGCTTTATCATTTTAGTTGTTTACCCTAGT